>JAGTTH010002425.1:0-41002 GCA_022606485.1 Agraylea sexmaculata
TACAATTTTCCAGAGCGATGCCGGACTAATGGATTTACAACTGTGTTTGTAAATGACAAATACAGTAGTAATTCCATTACATTTTACATTTACAGAACTTAAAATGATCCGGTTTTCAAACAAGCGCTTTTTAATTGATAATCAATTCCTAAAATAGACTATAGGAGTTAAAATTATACAATCGGACCACAAGAGGGTTTATGGTATTGTTTTCAACAAAAGTATGTGGATAAATTTAGCGTTAATTTATAAAACAAATTTCACAATGATAACTGCAACCGATGAATAAATAAATTAATAATTATTAGTGTCAATTAGCGAGAGTAGAGGATGTGGACATTATTACGCTATCCCTCGATTTTTATTAAATGATGATCAATTCTTAAAATAGAATGTAGGAATTAAAATTACACAATCAGACTTCCAGAGGGTTTATGGTATTTTTTTCCTACAAAAGTGTGTGGATATATTTAGCGTTAATTGACAAAACAAACTCCTTCCCACATGACTACAATATACAAAGCAAAAACGTTTGTTATGAATAAATTTACATATAACTTCCTCACTTTGCAATAATGTTATGACACAATAACACTCTGCATGACTAATTTAAAATATGTATTTATTTTCGCCCCGACGAGTTGCCAAGGTGATAAAAAAAAAGAAAATGTCGATTTAGACGTGATCGCCAAGTGACATTATCATTTATATTGTAATCAAGAGCGTTACAATCATTTTAACACTTGTCAAAACAACGCTGCTCAACATTATATAAGCATATATATTTTTTAAATATTTTGTACAGATACATAAAAATGCAAATTGCCACGATTAAAAATAAATTTTTGTTGATCACGAGACGACACAATATTATAATGACGCATTTGAGAAGACACACCCACGACACGCCCCCAAAAATCAGGGAATGTCAACTAATCAGAAGCAAATGAATCATATAATAATTCACCTGTAGGTGTAATCAATCACCTGGTGAAACACAACACTTATCTTGTATGAAAAATTGAATTTAATATTAATTGGTCGCATAGGTTATCTCAAATAATATGGCAAGTTAAAACAGAATGCAATTTTATATGATGAAATATATTTTTTATTTAAACCACTAAAAACCCACTATAAATTTTCTTTTATTCTAAACGCTTGTAGAGTAAATATCCAATTTAATACACGTTCAGAAACGAGATAATTTAGTTTAAACTGTAATATCATGTTAAGATAATACCAAACACAATTGTTTGTAGATTATTCTGTACGCCTATTTAGTTTGTAATTTTTATTACAAACACAAGAAACAAAGAGAACATAGTTTACATGTGTCGCAAAACAATAGTCAATACCCAATACCGTCATTCGCGGTATTTCGTCGTCTACAAATAAAACAATAATAATAATATGCATAGACATATTTTTGAGAATTGATTTGTTTTGATTCTCATAATCCTAAGTTGTAAAAAATATATGGTATATTCATTTAATTGTCGTTCATGTTATAACTGGATTTGGGAGCTTTTAATTCAGAGCTGATTTAAATCTATTATAATAATGTATGTATAAAATAATGTGCACGTTGGTAGCTAAGCTTAAAAGAATCCATATAAATGAAATACATGATATTTCAGATCAACAACCTCAGATTAGTATTTAAAAAAAAATTTCAATCATAATAAAATACAGGGGGAACAATTTTATTGGTTATTCATATACACGAAAAAATACTTGAATAAATCATTGGCCACGTGTATACTTTTTAAGAGGATGTTATACAATGTGTTTGAATAGAAACTATTTTTAAGAGAACATCAGGTGTGTTGCATTGGCTTTACTTTTGGCAGGTCCACGAGTCTAGAATTGTTAAATGATGATTCCGAAGATGACTTCTGCCATCCATTGAGGGTTTGGATACAATATTTATAATAATTATATTCATTGTTGCAGCCTTAAAGTTTATCAATTGAAATAGGAAAGCAGCAATCGAGATTAGACGATTAAGAAATGTTTGGCTTCATAATTTTTATAAATTAACAATTTTTAAATCAACATAGAAACCGTATTTGTTAAAAATTATTACTACATATTTCTTAATATTGGGAAATTAGAGTAAATTTGTAATTTGGATACTACAAAAAACTCTTATGTAGGGATTCTTGGGCCGCGCGCAACAACTCTATTTTTTTTTAACATTTCTCTCGATTAAAATAACAAAAACTACGCATTATCTATTTTTTACTAGCAAAACGAAAAGAAAATTAAACATTGATTACATATTAATGTTTAAAATTAGTTTATATAAAGTTTTGTTTGGTTGCAAAAAGTTCATAAATCCATTTGACGGTTTATACCGAATACAGTGTATATAGACGGAATACAGTGTATATACGAGAAAAAACGATATATTAGCAGGCCATACAACTGGAGGTATAAATATATATCAAGATGGCGGACCAAGTAGACGAGTCTGAGTGATGCGACACTTAATTGTTATGTCAGTTCGTGTGAATTCTCTATAGAGGTGTATGGTACGAATCAAATCACTTTGAATAACTACATATAAAAGGTCATAGTGTATGTATACGTTTTACTGTGTGTCTGTATTGTGAGCTCTCTTATTGGGCGTTAAAGTACGAACCACATCACTTTGAATTACTTCATATAAAAGGCCATAGTGTATGTATACGTTTTACTGTGTGTCTGTATTGTGAGCTCTCTTATTGGGCGTTAAAGTACGAACCACATCACTTTGAATTGCTACATATAAAAGGCCATAGTGTATGTATACGTTTTACTGTGTGTCTGTATTGTGAGCTCTCTTATTGGGCGTTAAAGTACGAACCAAATCACTTTGAATTGCTATATATAAAAGACCATAGTGTATGTATACGTTTTACTGTGTCTGTATTGTGAGCTCTCTTATTGGGCGTTAAAGTACGAACCAAATTACTTTGAATGGCTACATACAAAAGGCCATAGTGTATGTATACTTTACTTATTTTTATATTATCCGCCATCTTGATATTAAAACATCATCTAAACCCTGAAATGCCAACGAGTCAATTATATTTGTGTCAGTGTCGCATCGACATTTTAATTGGCAGATGAACTCAAGGGAAGTCAAGTATTTGAAGGATGAAATGTCAACGGAAGATATTATCTCTGACCTTGATTCCTCGGGATACACAAAATCAGCAAAGAGCATACGTGAGATCATTCAATTCTGTGATAACACTTGTTTTTTTTTAAAAAAAATAATCTATAATGACACAAAGGTTAACGAGAGCACACAAGATCCCCTGTGGACACCTGACGCAATTGTGATAAAAATTAATACGTTTGCTATAAAATGATTGATTGAGAGGCTGAGTGGATAACGCAATATGCTCCTTTTCCATATAATTATTATTATAATATAAAATAAACTGAAAATTCTTAAATACATCATCTTAATAGATATAATGTTAATATCCATTTCAGTATACGCCTTTATTCCACCGAACCATTCAATAATCGATTATATTCATACGTTTTCTATTAGTATCGATAATTGCCGCTTTTGTATGGATTCGAAACGGCATTATTTTATTATCAAACGTAAAGCTAAATTATTTAGTCGCTTTTAATACTTTGTATATATAACACAAGAGTCAAAGAGCGTGGTTTATTTATAATATGCGACTAATTGAGACAAATAATACGAGGCCAGGAGAGTGTGAAAAACAGGTTTTCAATTTCTCGCAATTCTAGATCACTGCACGGCTTACAATTTAATTGTTTTGAATTTTCGGCTACTAACAGAGCAATTTTATATAACATAATAATAAAATATACTTGCTCATATAAATATCAGATAATCGTTGCAGAGCTCCAATACGTCAAAACACTTCATCGTACTCAACAGGATTAATCCAATCATTAATTCGACACTAATTTATGAAAAAAATGTCCAAAGTTTCACATTTGATTTAAAAAGTATAAGAAAAAATAATAAGTGCTACAATTCAGACTTCGAACGATGGTGATTGTAACGATTATAATCTTTTAGTTTGATAAATTACGGTTGAGGGGTCGAGTGGAATAAGGGCGGATAAGGCAATTCGCCCTTTTTTTCTTCATAAAATGACTTTTGTAAATCATCGTTAGATATATTATTATGGGCAATAAGAGAGCTTACAATACAGACACACAGTAAAACGTATACATACACTATGGCCTTTTATATGTAGTAATTCAAAGTGATTTGGTTCGTACTTTAACGCCCAATAAGAGAGTTCACAATACAGACACACAGTAAAACGTATACATACACTATGGCCTTTTATATGTAGTAATTCAAAGTAATTTGGTTCGTACTTTAACGCCCAATAAGAGAGCTCACAATACAGACACACAGTAAAACGTATACATTCAGTATAGCCTTTGATATGTAGTAATTCAAAGTGATTTGGTTCGTACTTTAACGCCCAATAAGAGAGCTCACAATACAGACACACAGTAAAACGTATACATACACTATGGTCTTTTATATGTAGTAATTCAAAGTGATTTGGTTCGTACTTTAACGCCCAATAAGAGAGTTCACAATACAGACACACAGTAAAACGTATACATACACTATGGCCTTTTATATGTAGTAATTCAAAGTAATTTGGTTCGTACTTTAACGCCCAATAAGAGAGCTCACAATACAGACACACAGTAAAACGTATACATACACTATGGCCTTTTATATGTAGTAATTCAAAGTGCTTTGGTTCGTACTTTAACGCCCAATAAGAGAGCTCACAATACAGACACACAGTAAAATGTATACATAGACTATGGCCTTTTATATGTAGTCATTCAAAGTGATTTGGTTCGTACTTTAACGCCCAATAAGAGAGCTCACAATACAGACACACAGTAGAATGTATACATACACTATGGCCTTTATATGTAGTAATTCAAAGTGATTTGGTTCGTACTTGAACGCCGAATAAGAGAGCTCACAATACAGACACACAGTATAACGTATACATACACCATGGCCTTTTATATGTAGTCATTCAAAGTGATTTGGTTCGTACTTTAACGCCCAATAAGAGAGCTCACAATACATACACACAGTATAACGTATACATACACCATGGCCTTTTATATGTAGTAATTCAAAGTGATTTGGTTCGTACTTTAACGCCCAATAAGAGAGCTCACAATACAGACACACAGTAAAACGTATACATACACTATGGCCTTTTATATGTAGTAATTCAAAGTAATTTGGTTCGTACTTTAACGCCAAATAATACAACACACAATACAGACACACAGTAAAATGTAAACATACACTATTGCCTTTTATATGTAGCAATTCAAAGTGATTTGGTTCGTACTTTAACGCCCAATAAGAGAGCTCACAATACAGACACACACAGTAAACCGTATACACATACTATGGCTTTTTATATGTAGCAATTCAAAGTGATTTGGTTTGTACTTTAACGCCCAATAAGAGAGCTCACAATACAGACACAGAGTAAAACGTATACATACATCATGGCCTTTTATATGTAGTCATTCAAAGTGATTTGGTTCGTACTTTAACGCCCAATAAGAGAGCTCACAATACATACACACAGTATAACGTATACATACACCATGGCCTTTTATATGTAGTAATTCAAAGTGATTTGGTTCGTACTTTAACGCCCAATAAGAGAGCTCACAATACATACACACAGTATAACGTATACATACACCATGGCCTTTTATATGTAGTCATTCAAAGTGACTTGGTTCGTACTTTAACGCCCAATAAGAGAGCTCACAATACATACACACAGTATAACGTATACATACACCATGGCCTTTTATATGTAGTAATTCATTTGATTTGGTTCGTACTTTAACGCCCAATAAAAGAGCTCACAATACAGACACACAGTATAACATATACATACACTATGGCCTTTTATATGTAGTAATTCAAAGTAATTTGGTTCGTACTTTAACGCCCAATAAGGGAACTCACAATACATACACACAGTATAACGTATACATACACCATGGCCTTTTATATGTAGTCATTCAAAGTGATTTGGTTCGTACTTTAACGCCCAATAAGGGAACTCACAATACATACACACAGTAAACCGTATACACATACTATGGCTTTTTATATGTAGCAATTCAAAGTGATTTGGTTTGTACTTTAACGCCCAATAAGAGAGCTCACAATACAGACACAGAGTAAAACGTATACATACATCATGGCCTTTTATATGTAGTCATTCAAAGTGATTTGGTTCGTACTTTAACGCCCAATAAGAGAGCTCACAATTCATCCACATAGTAAAACATATAAAATTGTAATACAGACCTATGTTTGAAGAACCAATAGGTCACCCCTGCAAAGGCGACCAGCTGCAAGAGACCTGTGAGGGTCAGCTCCATGAGGAAGATATTCTCGAACAATGTTTTCACTGACATTATAACAACAGTCTATTTGGTATTACTAAAAGCGTGTGTTCGATGCGAACGATAAACGCGCATCTGACTAGATGCTGAAAATATATTACATATTATGACTGCGCTCCCTACAACTATTATATTTAACACAATACCGTGTACAAAGTTCGCGATTTTCCGCAGTGAATTAATTACAAATGGCCGCCGCGACAATATTTGACAGATTAGCGATCACAAATGATAGAAATTGGACGTCAACCGATGACGAGGGGTCAGAAAGGTCGCCGTTTGTCTGATAACAAGCATGGAGTCATCGGATGATTACTCTCATATAATAAAATAAAGATTATCTCACAGCAACACAACAATATACAATATCTAAATGCAAAAAAGAGCGGCACATTATCTGATAAACGTATGAAAAAAAATACGTGCTTGGACCGAATTAGTCAACGGAAGAGCTTTTGAACCGATGACCCTTCCAATTACAATCTGGACGATTCGATCATTTGAATTGCTAAACCACAATAAATGCACCAAACAAAGACATTATTCAAAAAGTAAAGAAGTATAATATGAACCAATAAATTTTAAATTGCTACATATAAAAGGCCATAGTGTGTGTATACGTTTTGCTGTGTGTCTGTATTATAATTCTCCAATAATAGAGCTCACAATACAAACACACTTAAAACATATACATACACTATGCCCTTTTATATGTAGTAATTCAAAGTGATTTGGTTCGCACTTTAACGCCTAATAAGAGAGCTCACAATACAGACACACAGTAAAACGTATACATACACTATGCCCTTTTATATGTAGTAATTTTAAGTGATTTGGTTCGTACTATACTGGGTTCTTGCATTCATTTTCATATAACTGACTTATATCTTATTATATGACGTATTAGATAAATAAATATCTATAGAAGTGTCATGCGTATTGTTATTGTACATTGTGGCCGGCACTATTACATGCGCATATTATACATATACGCGGGCAAGTGATTTGGTTCGTACTATAGAGCAACTTAAAAGTATAGTTTGATACTAAAGACCGTATTCAATATACCAAATCGAGGTACGACCTTCGTTTGGCTTGTGACCCGCGTGCGATATAAAAGTAGCACAATTATGCAGAAAAGAGACGTCATTATAAATAAGTGCGTATTGTCATTTTCCCTTTATTAAGGAAAAATTACATTTATGAATCTGGAACGAATATCGAGGTTACATTGTACCTATATACTTTTAAGTCACAGTGCTCGATATTCTTATTATGGAAACATTAAACACGTGTTTAAATAATACTGATTTTACTCTATGTCAACAAATTAAATGAGTCCACATTTGTATTTTAATGTAGTTTTATTGAATGTAAAATGAGATTGATAGTTATTACTAAATGTGAGATTTACTATAGAACTAAAACTGAGCTGAGCCTCTACGCGTGTCTTAAGTTTGACTATACAAAAATAAACAAAGAGTAAATAAATTTGCAATTTTAATTATTAGGGTTCAAAGCTGGGTTAACCATGTTTTAGAATATTTTTTTTTTAATTAATGTTATACGTGACTGACGAACGATTCTGTGGTCAACGACTGACAAAGTAATGGTGAATAATTTCAAAACGACAGTATGCCATTTTGCGCAGTTGAATGGATTATTTTGTAAACAAACACAGGTCGAAAGACGGAATAATATATCTTTATAAAAACGGCATCTAAAATTAGAACCTTTGTAACCGGGTTCATCGTAAATGTGGACCATTTCCAAAATATACACTCGCTACCGAACAAAATGCACATTTTGAATATTTAATCAATGGACTATGACTCGATGGTCAATGATCTATTTTTTTTCACAATTATGTGAATAGTACACCTGCTTGTTTATATTTATAGATTTTATATTCGAATTATTAAAATAAAGACAAAGAAAATGTTGGAAAAACACGGCGTTCCTTTGATAATGACATGAAAAACGCTAAATAATGCAATTTGCGAGTGTATTATTTATTAAATTACACACATTTTGAGGAAGTATGACTTATAAAAAAATATATATTATATTAATAAATTATAATCGAATATTCAGATAAATTAAATTATGAGAAACATTGATATTGGGTATCATAATAATAAGAATAATATTGTAATCTTTGTTTGTATGTACATATATATATATATATATATATATATATATATATATATATATATATATATATATATATACATCATAAAGCAAATTTCAAGTATTTAAACACGCGCTGATTTACCTTTTAATTTGATGAATTGATTTACCGCAAACGGCTGTGATTGATTACATATTTATAGAGTGCGTTTAAAAAAGAAAGAGAATGATTATTGTGCTTTGAAAATATTTACTTGGTATTTTTTAATTGTTAATGTTCTAATTCTTCTTTTTTTAATAAGTTGTTTGTATTTTTAGTGGGGTTTTTTATCGATAAGAAGATTTTTCATTTTAAGAAAGTGTAATTTATTATGCATTATTAAATACTTGTATATTATAAACACCTTACATCATATTGTTAAGGACTTGATGGCTGTTTGTTTTTTTTTTTTTAATATTATTAGTAGATACATAATAATTATTTAATAGTTGTAGAGAGAGAGAGCGAGAGAGAGGAGGCAGATAATATTATATTTCACATACTTTTAATAAATATTCCTAAATAATAATATTGTAAAACACATGATAAACGGTGACCATACACGCGGACTGCTCGGAAGCACAACCGATACTGACGGATTAATCACAACTGACCAACAAGGACCACCATATTACACTGACGCAATTTAATCACTAGCTACTAGTTTGCAAGCACACTAGTAGCTAGCGTAGACACACTGGGCTTGCAGAAAATTGCAGTACAATGTGCGTTACGCGATTATAAACACGGTTCCGTCGACTACACACAATGGAGTTAATGAACTATCCTTAAATAATATATAAAAAAAGTAAAAAAAAAACGATAACGGAGCTCTCGTCGGCCGTGACATTTAGCAAAATAAACATCGCCGATTGGATGGTATGCGATCACGTGGTATAAAGCTAGACCAATCAGTGGCGAGAGCGCGAACTTTGAATCGCCGATAATAAAATACATACATACTGAGGAACTTCGATATACGTATGTATTCATTAACGATACAATACAATAGTGTAATGAGAGTGTGTTTATAGTAAGAATCAAATTACTACACATAAAAAGCCCTAGTGCATGTATACGTTTTACTGTGTGTCTGTATTGTGAGATCTCTTATTGGACGTTAAAGTACGAACCAAATCAAATGAATAATAATAAAAAATACGAAAATACGTCAAAAACATGGAAAACGAGGATGAATTCATCACCGAAGGATTCATATGACTGCTTTTAACGCTCGTACTGCTTATTTGTCACTTGTCGATAATTCTAATAACATTCACTTAATAAGTGCGTCATTAAAAGTTGCTTGATATATTCAATGACAAATGATATTGTGGGATTTTAGGGACTATAGTGTTGCAGGTGGCCACAGCTCGCGTATATGTATAATATGCGCATTTAATAGTGCCAATACAAAAATAATACGCATGACACATATATGGATACAAGTCAGTTATGTGAAAATGAATACCAGCACCTAGTAAAGTACGAACCAAATCACTTTGAATTATTACATATAAAAGGCCATAGTGTATGTATAAGTTTTACTGTGTGTCTGTATTGTGAGCTCTTTGTGCATCCGTGTCTTAAGATATCTCATGCAAGTAATGAGATACATTTTGTGGTCTTAAGATATCTCAACTCTTTATTATTATGTACTGTATAAATATCAAGTCTTGGTGAGACAATTAGTGTTCCCTCAGTCGAACTCATCTGCTTGGTCCACCATTTTGATATTTAAACATCCAGTTGTATGGCCTGCTAATATATCAGTGGAGTCGTTACTATTCGTATTCAGGATCGTTCAAAATGACGTTTCAACATTCTTATTCATATATTTTTGACATGCTTTTTTTCGCCTACTCTGCATTTTAGGTAATTTTGCGAGACGATATTCAATTTTAAATTAGATTTTTTGTCATGCTTGCCGCATACATACATACTCTGTAAATCTTGTGGACTGTGAAGTTGCAAGACTTGCTTTAAAATAATCATGCGTAGAAGTGTCACAGTTGCACAACCACTGAATTTGTATGGATTTTACAAGATCCTGATGACATTTATATGTGTATCGTGCCTAATGCGAGCCACACACGATACTGTTTTACTGCACAGTTCTGCGCCGCAAAGCCAAATGCAATTCTTTTGACCGCTTACCTCTCCCTTTGTGTGTATAGACACATACGTTAGAGTTTTCGCATGTGTAGGTATAATTGTGCAGCCAAACCGTAACGTGTGTGGTCCGCATAATCGATACAATGAGTGTAATTCCACGGTGCATCCGACAAAACTCTAATTTTTACTACAAATTTTTAGAACGTATATCGAGGGTGTCTTATGATTAATAAAATAACGATCACTCGTCTTATTCGTGTTTGCCATAACCTCAAATGTTTGTTATCTAACCTTAAATAATAAACAAAGAGCGACTTTAAATGCACTGCATGATCTATTGGAGAAGGTTCGCCAGAAGACAAACATTCGCCTGATTATTATAATTACAAACGATAATAACAATCAAAATAAATACTTACAAATCTTTGTGACGAAGTCAGTTCTGAAAAAAAATTAGTAAAATTAATTTCAGTATAAACACAATATTATTTTTAAAAAAATGCAATATTATGCAAATAACATGTTAGGCTTTATAAAATCACAATTATGATTTTTTTTTGGATTTGCACAACTTGGTAGGAATCATTTTTTATCAATTATTTTACTAATTAGGACAGGGATAAAATTATTAATTTTTAAATTAATAAAATGCTTTATTATAATGGTATTAAAGCATCGCGGCATCTATCGACAAATACAATTATTTACATACATAATATAATGTCATATTTTATGTAGTTAATTATACGAAATAGTTATTTTCAAACGGTTATAATATCGTCTGAAATTCGAATGGAAATTTCGCAACAATTGGAATTTTTAATTTTAATTTATTTTTTAAAATATTGCGCAGTTTCTTCATTCATTTTCCCCCTCATTTGTAATTCTGCATACAAACTTATTCGATTGTCACGCACGAACCGAACACTTCAGGGTTAACGACAACACCTTAGCAATAAAACCATAGTTTAAAAACCACTGTATATTCTCAACATCAGAAATGTTTAAGATGACACCTGTGCTTCGGGTTTATTTTAAATTTTATTTATAAATTCGCTAATTAAGCCAGATTAAAAAAAAAATAACAATACTTTACAGCCACTGATTTTTACCGAAGCGCGACTTTTACACATGGAAAAATCGATTATGAATCAATTATCAATGCGAGTTTTTCTTTTTTAATTGAAAATTATGAAAGTATAGCGGGAAAACGATGCTTGTATAATACAATAATAAAAAAATATATATGGTATTTTTAAATAAATATAACGGGTAAAGTATCAACAAAAAATCCATTGTTAAATTTGCAGTTTTGGTCTTAATGATCTTAACTATCTAAATAAAAATATAATTAATGTGTTAAATAAATATATTACAATAAAGAAATACTAATATTTCTCTCCTTGAAAACTGTTAATTTGTAGATACATTTTTATGTTGAAAACTGCTTTGACGTATTCGAGCTCTGCAACGATTACCTATATAATATTGCATTATTTTATTTCAACTCTGTGATATTTTACACAAAAGACTACATGATATACATCTACAGTTATCATTAATTATATTCATGAGACAAAATATAAAGTAAATGTCAAAAATAATAATTTGATTTTATCAATATTATTATTTTATAGGATTGTTCTGTTAATATTAAAAAATTCAAATAGAATAATATATTTTACCGAATAATAAATCAATACGTAAGCCGCGCAGTGCTCTACAATTTTCAACAGTTAAAAAGTTGTTTTTTTCACCCAGTTAAGCTTAATTTGATTTGAGTTAATAAAATACGGTGAATTTTATAAGAGAATCAAAAAAGCCAATATTTTTATTATTTTAAATATAATATAAAGCTATAAGGAGGTGTGCTTATATTTTATGTATAGATTAGCCTTTTGTTTTAATAATCATCATACTGGTTAATATTTTAAATAAAAATGAAAAAACATATAGTAAAATTGAAAGTGAACCTTAAGTTTCACAAGTGTTTGGATGTTAACTAAGAAACTAGAAATATTATTTTGATTCAAATTTAAGTTTTTATTTAACTTGCTCATACACAAGAAATACAAATAAATTATTTTTGAAACAAAACAAAAAAGTTTGACACATAAAGTACAAAATTTGAGTGTCCATATGAATACCTATGCCACTATTAACTAATTTATAGAAAAATCTTTAAATTCAGTGTCCCACAAAGCAAATGTAATAATTATTAAAAATATTTCATGTGTATGAGTGTATTTAAGGATCAATAAATCCAAAAATAATAATTATTATATGCAAATACACTGTGTATTGATTTTTGTTGGATGGATGCCAGATTTATGAATCATATTTTTTTCGATATCCCATGTGTTTCTTTTTAAATTATTTGACTTACAGGCATGTTTGATCGAAGCTTGATGGATGATATTATTAATTATATAAAAGTGGGTTTTATATGTTGCTTAGTGAGATTCTCGTCACCTTGGACGCTGGTAAAGTTCCAACTAACTTGATCACGCCACCTTCCACATGCTGCGTCACTCACCAAACACACTCTTAATAACAGATTTATTAATAAAAATATATTATTTAAAAATAATTTCAATAATCCCCGAATCATATGCAGATCTGTCGTATAAAATAATATTATTTTCAAATTAATTATACCCACGGCGCGCAGACAAGTGCTTACGGCACTGTTTGAGTTGCGACAGGTCAGTGAACGAACGGAGCAATTTTACTTAAAGCTTTTATCGTTTCCGTTTATAAGATAATAAAAAAATATTCCCAAAAGGCATAAAGTAAACAATCCAATAGCTGAAGGTTTAAGCAAAAATATTCGCCATTTATTTTTGTATCATAAACATCCGATTTTATTGAAAAAATCAACCATTGTTAATTTTCCGAAGTTCCAGAACAATATTCTCATTTCGGTTTTTTATAGGTCAGAGATGTGCCAAGGTCAAACGAATATTATAGTATTCTTCCTCCACGGGGAAAAAAGATAGAAAGATTTTCAGAAAAGAGATAATACTACAATATTCGTTTGACACTGGCACATCATTTGTCTAGGTAGATTTCTTAACAATATTGTATTAAAACAAAACAAAGAATAATAAAAAACGGAGTTGTATGAAAATAATTCTAAGGCATAGATAGAATCAAGTGCCGCAACGTACCGGGCCAACCCCAGGAGAGAGTAGTAGTATATCATGTTATTATTATATTACAATTAATTAAATATATTAAAGGAAGACAAAACAAAATAAATTTATTATTTATATATATATATATATATATATATATATATATATATATATATATATATATATATATATATATATATATATATAATTGATTTGTATTATACAGGGTGGACTTAAATTAACTGAGAATATTTAAAGGGGTGGCAGAATATCGCAAATATAAGCGAAAAAAAAATATTTTTTTTATTAATTACGTATATAAAAGACATAATACACACACGACAGTTGCTACTGAGTACTTCACAGAAACAGCTGATGGTGGGCTAACCTGGATTCCAAAACTACTATTAATATTTTTAATTATTAAAAAATATATATTTAAAATGTTTTTTCACATATATTTGCGATACCCTAAAATATTCTCTGTTAATTCAAGATTATCCTATATAATAATGAGGGTAAAAAATGTTAATGGGTGAGCATTAAATAAAATTAGTTGATTTGAGGTTGAAATATTCAAGGTGTTTTTATGCAAATGTTTTATGTTGAGAAAATAATGTTACTATGTAAAAAAAAAATGATGCAATTCAAAGAATCTGTTACACAATACGTAAACAAACTTATCTATACGGCACAATTATAAATAGATTCGCAGAATTGTATTCATAATAAAATATTGAATCTCAAAACTGATGACCTCAAGGAAGTGTATTGAAGAATCATTCGTTGCAATTTTAAAACGAGACACGTCCCAAAGAAACCTTGTCCTAAATATTTCGGCTTCAGTCGCTTCATACATTAATATTTTTTCAAAGCACCGACTAAATATAATATTTTAGACTTCGTTTAAAAAAAATAACACAAATTAATTTCATAAAAATAAGTCGTCAAAGACTAAGACTAATTAATTATAAACCCAAAGAAGCTGAGAAAACAGGTTTTTTTGCTTGAACAACAAATATACATTCCATAGATAAAAATGTGGGCAATAAGTGATAAAAAAACAATTGAAAACATTATAGAGCACTGCGCGGAAAATGCCTAATTCTATTTGAATTTTCGGATATTAACAGAACAATAATAAAAACATAATAATAATAATACAATTACTTTATAGTTTGTCCCATGAATACAATAATTGATGTATGATAACTGTAGATGAATATATATATATATATATATATATATATATATATATATATATATATATATATATATATATATATATATATATATATATATATAAATCTATAATAATCTAAGGTGTGTGTGTATGTTATATGCACAGCTCTCTCCACCATTAGTGTTACCAGATGGAAGAATAATATTTTATATAATTATTTTACTACAATTAAAACATATTTAATATTACGGGTATTTTAATGATAATAATTTTCAATTAATTTCAAAATAATAAGAGATACTTAAAAATGCATAATAAAGGACAATTTTCAAAAAACAGTATTTATCGGGAAACTCGCTTTTTTAAATATTGTGATGAGTGTTGTCATCGTGTGAAAACCGCATTATATTATTTTATTTATAATTTACTTTGAAAATTCAAACATGTCCTGATAACTTATTATTTTCCTATTAAAAAACCAAGCAGAACATCAAAAAACATTAACAAATTTAAAATTACCCTAGTATCATATTATACTGTTTTTAACAATTTTATAACCTAATAATGTTAATGAAATTTGCATTCAACTTTATAGTTTGTCTCATGAATATAATAATTAATAAATGGTAAATATGTATATCATACAATATTTTGTGTAAATATCATAGAGTTGAAATAAAATAATAAAGGATATCGTTACAGAGCTCGAATACGTCAAAGCACTTCATTACCACTTAGTAGCTAATTTTATTATTAAATAGACTCGTTTTTGTTCACAGATTCGTTGTCGAAGGTGAACAAAGTGCATCAATAATTAATTATTAGCATTTCGGTTTAGAATATTGTTGTTGACGAATACAAATATTATTTTTTATAAAAAAATATATAATTATAAGTTTGTGGTTTCGATCATAAAATTATATAAAGACATAATCATCTTATGATATAAATTACATCATAAATATCCACGCGGTTATAATGTAGCATAATTATAATTCTCTTAGTTTTCTTGCATTAACAAAACGGAGTATTTACAATGTCACCTTGTAGGATTTATACGACATAATATTTTATTTTTTTTGCATTTTGATAATAAGTGGATAAGTCTGGTTTTAATTTAAAAATTTTACCAGCGTAATAGCTCAGGGGATAAGGTGCGTGGCTACAAATACTGCAGTCATTGGTTCAAATCCCGCCCAAGTATCGGTAATAATATTCATAAAATCCCGATTGATCGTGTTGATCCAGGTTTACTCTGATATCCTGTATTGTAAGTTAAATACTGATTATTAAGTCGGTGACCTGTGTAACTAGTAATAGTTAAGATCACCGACAGACAATTAATTAACACGTTTTTGTGTCTAAAAAACCAAAATTTGTAAAAAACCTTCTCTCGATTCAGGTTTACTCAGATTTCTTGGACTATGATTTGAATACTAAGTCTTATCGGTGATCATGAGTTACTATGATAGTTAAACAAATCGCATACGTGTTATTATTCATATTCATATTCATACAAATCCATCCAAATAGTAACATCTAGTAAAATACACGTGAGGGGCATTAATATGTATATAAATTCAAATTAATAAAAATCTCGGTTTCTTTGATTCGAAAGATTGTTTTATAAGCTTCATGTATGCATTTGTTATTCTTAATTTATTTTAGCCTATTTTTCAAACTACTACATATATATGGACGTAGTATCTTTATGCTCTTTAGCATCGATATTTTATATTCATACATAATTACCAAAGACCGCCCAAGAGTGTAGAATAAACAGGTTTTCAATTGCTCACAATTATAGAGCATTGCTCGGCTTACATTTTATTTTACATTGTATGACAGAACAGAACATTATTAATTAATATTTTTGTAATTTGCATTCGACTTTATAGTTTGTCCAAGGAATATAATAATTGATGTATGATAACTGTTTTGTGCAAATATCAAGTAAAAATGCAATATACTGTTCTGATAATAATATATTTTACTATCTTACGACTATAAAATGCAAAGCCTCCATTCAAAAAAAAAAAACAATTATTTTTCTACAGTCTTTAGAAGCAACAGTGTTAAAATTTCCTGGCATTGTGCCGTGATAATTATTTAGTCGTTCTTCCATATAATTCCGCTGTTGATATAATAAGTCATTTTTTAATTGAAGTGCAGCACAAAGTATCCTTTTTATACCTGTAATCGAAGGTTAAATGATTTGCAAGCATCCTGAGTTCGTCGACCTTATATTACACGTGGTCTTTCAAGGTCTTTAGATTTGCCCACTAGACATTTCTGGTTTCCAAGTGTAGAATATTTATCTCGAGTAGTACATAATAAATGATAAATATTGTACCGTTGTCCCAGAAAACGAAGCTGATACTTGTGGTTCATGACGACGACGAAGTACGGCAATTGTGCCAAGGAATTCTGATTGTTACCTTTATAATTAATCGTGATTAAACAGTAAATTGATCGAGAAATATTTTCGAAATGAATGTAAAAATTGTACAGAATACTGAATTCAATATAATAGTCTCTTGAAGATGACTACAAGTTAGTAGTCGAATGTACTCAGACTCTGTAATAAAATTACAAATAACATAATTCTTTTTCTATAATATTTATATCAATACATGTCTTAATTCAAAAAAATATCCTTGATATTTAAATGTTCCCAGATCCGAATCAATATTTGATAGAATTTAAAACTGGATTTGGGAGCTTTTTATTATTTTGTTCAAGAACAAATGTCAAATTTTAGACAAGCGCAGAGGCGAACTTACTGCTACATGTTAATATCGTAGGATAATAAATTATTTTATAGTATTGCAGTGTGACCAATCACAACCTAGTCCAAGTGGGTGTGATGAAGTGCTTTGTCGTATTCGAGCTTTGCAAAGATTTATTTTATTATTTGATTTCAACTCTCTGATATTTACACAAAATATTATATGATATACGTATTTATCATATATTAATTGTTATATTCATGGGACAAACTATAAAGTTGAATGCATATTTCATTAATATTATTATGTTAATATACGAAAATTCAAATAGAATAATACATTTTACTCCTCTCTAAAGCCTCTATTTCCACCCTCTCCGAGAATTGTTAATAAGAATTCATCATTTACATTTTAATAATATGTAGTTTGTTCCACGAACGTGTAAAGTGATTATAAATAACAAGCACGTGCGTTTATGGGCGGGGAAGCATTTTATTGGTCGAAATGGTATGAACTTCCACCATGGATGTTGGTATTTTGACAAATAATATGCGTTCCTGCCTTAAAAACACCCGTGTTTTTTGTTTGCAACCACTTTACAGGTTCGTGGAACCAACTTTAAAACAGTTTAACTAATATCGATTAGAAACAAACAGATCGTTTTAACTACTTAAAAAACCTTCAACTAAATAAATTACATACAATATGCATGTTTTCCTTTACAAACATATTTGTGATGATGCAGAAAAAGAAATTTATGAAATAGTTTTCATCTACAACGTGTCAATATTAAAATTAAACTAGAAAGAATATGGTCGAGTGACACGACTCAAATTAAAATCGTGATGTGTTTTAGAAACGATTATGCTGGTTTATTTTAATAAAAATTATTTATTTTATTTATTTATTTATTTATTTACGCTCCGAAGAGCTTTTTTATTTTTTTAGAAAGGGTCTTTTTGAGAGGGTTTTTTATACACAACAACGTGATAATTGTCTGTCGGTGATCTTAACTATTACTAGTTACACAGGTCACCGACAGAGCGGCTCTGCCCGACTTAATAATCGCCTCAGTATTTACCTTACAATCTAGGAAATCAGAGTAAACCTGGATCAAGACGATCGATCGGGATTTTATTAATATTACTCCCGATCTATAATAAATAAAAATGTGGATATAGTGATTTGAAGTCAGAGTCAACTTTGCATTTATTTAAGTATAGCAAAACAGGTTTTATAATGTGTATATATATAATTAATGAAAATATTTCAGTTTTAGCATTTCAAATGGATCATTGCAAAACTAAGTAGAAGAGTGAAAGGAGGACAGCAATGAAATCTTGAAATGACTCATACATTTTCAATGAAAACAAATCGGAATATGGTCCGCTGAGATTTTTTTTAATGCAAAGAGGCACATTCTCGTGATTAACAGTAAAAATTCGAAAGTAAAACATGATATTGTATACATTACATCGTGGCGTTACTTGCAACGTGGAAAATTCTGTATGGTAATAAATAATATGAAGTGTATGATGGCCGTTCAAGACGTCGCTGAGTCAACATTTATTTAAAATGACAATAAAAGCCACGCGAGTCACGAGGAAAACAGAATCAGGGCTTTGTTATTTACAAGTACACTAAATGATCTGAGGACTTCACGGCACTTACTTGATTAAAATGGTTTCCTTGTGTTTTGTAATCCTTAATAATAATAGTTTAGTTTAGCGGCTGACAGCAACAGGACAACTTGCCGCGGCCGAGGACAACTGTCAACTACAGACAGCGAGCCGGTGTTGCCAGCAACCACATTACATATTTTATATTACAAATTTCAACAACCGCTACTGATAAATTACAGTTAAATAATCTCAAGTATTCGTCGTATTCAATATAATAATGTAATGAGAGTGTGTGCGTGTGGTGCGTATGCGTGTACATCAATACTACCAAGCACTAGTCTATTCATACACATACCAATACAATTTGAATATTGATTATGTACACTATTATTTTGATACTTTTGTATTGTAATTTTCTGTCAAAACGTTATCTTTCCACATTGATGAGATAATAATTTCAATAATATTTACAATTTAATTAACTAACGTATTCTATGCAAATAATATTCACCATGATCTATGAATGCAATAATTATTATTTTGCGTCGTAGTTGAACTCCAGTTTTCAATTGTAGAATTTGGGAATACATATCGTTATTGTTTGTTGTTCGAGAGGGACGGAGTGAATAGAGTTTATATAAGAGCGAGGAGAGGGGACGAGATTGTTGTGTTCGTGAAGAGTGAAGATGGTGTCAGTTGCTAACGGAGCTTGGACTGTTCTGGCCGGAGTTGCTGGAGTCGTTGGACTTGGATTGTTCAGGAGACTCACCGCTACAGACATGAAGTGGGCGGGGCTTGACACCAGCCTGCATGGGAGCACCGCCATAGTCACCGGCGCCAACACTGGTACATTGCTAATATCTTCATCATTATTATAATATCCTACCATACTACATTTATGAATATTATAGGAATTGGATATGAAGTCGCTAAAGATTTTGCTGTCCGAGGAGCGAAAGTTATCATGTGCTGCAGGGACTTGACCAAAGGGGAAGAAGCAAAAAATAAAATTATATCTGAATCCGGAAACCAACAAGTCTTGGTAAATTTTTCTTTTAATTCGGTTCATTTACTTCCAATTGATCATATTTTTATACACCGCTAATCTTATCTTGTCATTATCTCTACCGATGTACATACATATTATTTGTAGGTTTGGGTTATCTAAAAAAAATACTGCATTCAAAATATATTAATGAAGAAATAACAGTATGCATTTTCAAATACAATATTTATTCGATACAACTGATAACAATTAAATAATCGATTTTTTCTAAATGGTCTTAAGTATTGACCAAAGGAATTCGGGGTCTATAATATTTTTTTTTATCTAAATACCATGGTTTAACGAAAAACAATATCAATTCATTATTGTGCAATCGGCTTTTACTATAGTAATTGCACAAAAATGCAGCACCCGAGTTTAATCGCTCAATGTTTGAAGAAACCGAGTCTAAATAAGAAACTTTAATTTCTTTGCTATGTACAAACAGAAACAATAGTCCCAAATTATAACTTAATGCAAATTGGATAAACAAAAAAACCCATAGATACAAATATGTTAGTAACATGATTTAACAGGTTCAACTGTTTACTTGTCAATAAAAAATTTCATTTACAGTTGAAAAAGTTGGATTTTGCATCGTTGAAATCTGTTCGTGACTTTGCCAAAGACATTTTGGAAACGGAAGAGAAAGTAAATATTTTAGTAAACAATGCTGGCGCTGCCGGCCTTGGCAATACTAAATCTGAGGATGGTCTACAAATTGGATTGCAAGTTAATCACTTCGGACCTTTCCTGTTGACAAATTTACTTTTGGGTGAGTTGACACAATTATTTATAATTTACACATACTCTGCATTCAAAACGATTTATAGGAAAGTTGAAGGAGTCGGTTCCGAGTAGAATTGTGATGGTGTCAGCTATGGGGCACAAATTTGCCAAAATCGACTTGGACGATTTTCAAATGGATCGTAACTGGAGCGACACAACCGTTTATTGTAACAGCAAATTAATGAATATACAACTTGCAAATGAAATAGCCAGACGTTGTTCAGGAACAGGTATTAAATATTTTTTTAATAATAAATTATGATGGATCAAATTATATATAAAAAATAAATTGATTACAGGTTTGATTGCAAATTCCAATCATCCAGGTGTGGTGATGACAGAAATATTCCGCAATTTCCCCGGGTGGTGCAGAGTCCCCTTACATGGCTTGATTAAAGTATTTTTCAAAGTGAGTTTTATCAATCACAATATTAATTTTATTTGAAATATTATATTGTCGATTAATGTATTTCTAGACTGCCAAAGAAGGAGCTCAAACCAGTATATATCTAGCAGTCTCTCCAGAAATAGAGAATGTGTCCGGCGAGTACTTTGAAGATTGCAAAAAAGCGAGAATGTCTGACCAGGCTAAAGATGTAGAGTTTGCCAAAAAAGTTTGGGAGAAATGCGAGGAAGCTGTGAAATTGCAACCTGATGAGAAACATTATTAAAATAAGTCACAATTGCACAACTACCTCAGCTTTTATGTTGCATTTTTTTAAATTCTATAAAATACATTAATATATACTAACAAGATTAAAATTTTATATTTTTATTACATTTAATCAATAAACTATAGAATGAATATGTTTTTTATTTAGGTTTTTTTATCCTCTTGTTGATCCTTGAACAGTTGAGTGTTGCGGACTTCTGAGTAAAGTGTGAATAGAACGTGTAAGGCTTGTATTTTCCCATTCAAACCTAATTCAGGATGTACCGGTATATCGAAAATATTACAAATTATCTCGACATACTGCGATAAAGTGCAGTTGATGTTTGCTGGTGGAAAACCAACGTCGTTTAGTTTGTTCTCCATCGTTTCAGGCCATTCCTGCATAAGTGTGTCGATATCAGGCATATCTCTGAAATTTTATTTAATTATGTTTGTTTAGGTGTTGAGAAAAATAAAGACAAACTTGGTATTAATTACAGTCGAATCTAGTTAAAGATTATTATGAAATTTCAGATAAGAATCAATAAATTGGTCCCGAATCCAAAGTTCAGTTTTA
Organism: Agraylea sexmaculata; assembly: GCA_022606485.1. Taxonomy (NCBI): domain Eukaryota; kingdom Metazoa; phylum Arthropoda; class Insecta; order Trichoptera; family Hydroptilidae; genus Agraylea; species Agraylea sexmaculata. Next base: position 22,488 of record JAGTTH010002425.1, read on the forward strand.
TTTTATGTCATTTAACATAAACTCTGTTTGTTTTTTATATTAAGCTTGTTTGACTGTATTTTTACCTTGTTTCATGAAACGCCTGTGATAATTGATATCTTAAATAATATGATATCGTTTTGCCATTGATATTTATGAAACAAGATATAGAGTTTAATATTAAGTTTGCCGAATGCTTTAGGTATATTGATGGTAGTAAATCAACATGCTTTAGTTGGCAGAAAAAAAAGTAAGTAACACAGTTAAATGTTATGTCCACGGTCATTATTAAAATCTTACTTGCTATAGTGTACATTTGGCGGTGGCTTCGACAAATGCAATTCGCTTATATCTTTTATCCATCGGTCAATTGCTTTGGCATTATTTTCAGCATCGGGGATTTTCTTCACTACCTAAAAATATTATGCTTTATTTATCTGAACACTGTATAAATTGATTGATTACAAACCATATTCTGTTTTGCCGAGCTTGATTTCGTAGCGGCTCTTAGTTGCAAATGAAGTAATGCCGGGTCACTTTGTTCCGCCGACGGTTCATCCAAAACAACGAGTCCTTCACAATATTAAGTTTATTATTATAATCATATTTAAAACGAGCATTATTCAAAGCACCTAATTCTCCTATTTTATCCAAAGTCTCCTGTTTTAATTTCTCTCCCTCCAGGTTGCACTGTGGTGTTATTACTTTAATAAATGCATCAATGTCACCCACCGCCGGAATATAGTCGGGAATGAACGGTTGTAGTTTGTAGTCAATTTCTATCTTTTGCGGTGCATATCTGAAAAATATTAGAATATAGATTTTGATGAGCATTTTATATTTATTGGTTACCTCATGATATATTGAAAAAGATCTTCTATCTCAGGAGTAGCTTTTAAATTGGCATATTTTTGTGGGTCGTACGCCCCTTCGGCAGGAATAACAACTCCGCTTTTCACCCCGCTTCTCATTTGTCCTCCTCCGATCTCATCCATCTCATTCGAATCTGATTCTATTTATTTTATAATTTAAATAAAAAAATTTTTTCAAATGATTACATATAAGTTAACGATTTGTATTATTAAATACATATATCTATCAATGGTCTTGACCCAGCTTGAGCCCAAATAACTAATAATTCATAAAAATCAACAAATTATTCCAGGTTTTCTCTAAATAATTTAAATAATTACTTTACTTGCTCTTAATCATGGATAATAATTCACCTGAGTTGTCCGAAGAGTCAATTATGTTAGGAGAACGTTTAATAGCCTCCTTTGAGAGTTGTCGAGATGGTGGCGGTGGTTTCTTTTCAATCATTCTAGTTATGTTTTGGGATTTTTCAGGAGACTGAAATAATATATTTATTGAATTGAATTCTGTATTATTGTTAATACCAATTGACTCACATTTCTCTGCGGAGGCAAGTCATTTATGAATCTTTGCGGTTCTTCAACCGAGTCTGAATCGCTTAACTCATAGATTTCTTTCTGAGCTTCTCTTCTTGCCGGTGGTCTATTCAAAGCCATGTCTTCCGTTGCTGAATCTTCAGATGAATCTATTTCAGACGCGTTTTTGACCTCAATGGTCTCATCGTACATTTCAAATGTTTTAAATATGCATTTTTAGATTTGTATATTAGACAAAATGCACACGTTCGTGATTACTTTTGTTTGTTTCATTGGCGTTGTCATGGAAACTCAGTCATAGTCAGAATAAATAGTGCGGCCTTTTATCTTTAATAAGATTTATTTCGAAGCTTATAATCGACGAATAAAATTAATTATTAAAATTGTTTTTCTTAGACACAACAACGTGTTAATTAATTGTCTGTCGGTGATCTTAACTATTACTAGTTACACAGGTCAATTAATCATCAACGAATTAATAATCAGTATTTACCTTACAATATAGGAAATCAAAGTAAACCTGGATGAAGACGATGGATTCCCGATCGTCGTAATATCCGATCAAATATATATATGTATGTATATATGTATGTATATATATATATATAAATATATATATATATATATATATATATATATATATATATATATACTATATATATATATATATATATATATATATATATATATATATATATATATATATATATATATATATATATATATATCTATATATTATATGGATTTGAATCTTTAACCATAATGTTTTTATCTCCGCGTCTTATTTTCTGATAATTTTTACATACACTAGTCTCAATAATCCGATACTTTCTCAACAATTTTTGTCTCTATATTAGAAGCGCCTGTTAGTGCATAAACCCCCTCCCACATTACGCAATAATTTAATATTGTATAAAAACAGACGACAATAAAGGAAATCTTCCTTCTTTCAATTCAGTAGTTTTTTTATACTTATTAATTCGATAATTCTGACGTTTTCGCTTATCCGACAGTTGGTGGTCTCATATTAATTACTAGAGCAAATTTCAAACATAAAAACAAACAGATAAGTGCTTTCCGACCGAATTTTATATTAATACAACGCATGCGCGAGAAAATTAACTTTTTCATAATTTATTAAAATTTCACATTTTTGGTTAAAAAAAATTTGATAAGATTTACTACATAATTTATTTTAACGCCCGTGGAAGAATAATGGAAAAATATGTATGATGCTTGTGTTAATTAATTAAAAATTCCCATATTCATTAATAAATATTTCTGTTGATTTTTGTAATGGAAAATATATAATAAAATATACACGTTAGTATAATTTCGATGGGTGTTTAACACAAAAACATATCTACAAAAACATATGTTTTGAGTTAAAGTATTTTTTAACTCAAAACACGTTCTTCAGTGTGGCATTTATTGTATTTTATTGATTTCGTTGTAAGCATGTAATTTTTAAAGGATTTTAATAAATTTGAAATAAAGTTATAAAATAACTGCATTCAAATAAATGAAGTATGAAAAGTGGGGAAACTTTTTATGAAAGATATTGCTGTGAAACTCTCCACCGTTTTAGTTAATTGAAAGTAAATTACTCGAGGTAAGGTTTTCTGTACGTATTTTGAGGAAACTTGATTGAACAATTACCGGAAAACAATAAGTTTTATTGGATTCTAATTTAAACTGCATTCATCGAAAACTTATTGATAGTATATCATTTTTTTTAACAATTTCATATCATAACCAGAAAAAAACGCATAATCCTTGTAAAAACGTCCTTATCGAAAAACTTTAAAACATATATAAAAAAACATTTATAAGTAACTGTAGAAAAAAAAATAATATCGGAACGATACCATCGATATATTAGCAGGCCATACAACTGGATGTATACACATCAAGATGGCGGTCCAAGTAGACAAGTCTGAGTGAGACAACACTAATTGTTTAAGCGCCCTTATTTGTGAATTATCGATAAAGGTGTACATCAATCTTTATTACTGTTGTTTAAACATATTGATTACAGTGTTGTCTCCGTCAAACTCATCTACTTGGTCCGCCATCTTGATATTTATACACTCAATTGTGTGGCCTGCTAGTATATGGAGGTATCGATTATTTTTGTTATATATAAGAAAATACAAAGTGAAAATGTCAACGGTTGTCTGTTGAATAGATTTGTAGCGCCATCTGGACAGCGCAGATATGTATTTATGCACTTCCAGCTGGCCGCTACCAGTTATTGCGAACAGCTACCATCCCGCGTCCTTCCACTTGTCACTTGTGTCACGAGCCTCGGACGGGGGAGCATGCCGCCGTCAGGCGCTCCTCCTGTGTATATTTAACCTCCAAATAAATACTGGCCAGTCTCTTATCTTTTATTTCAACACTCACTCCTGCACTGATACATCGGACCCACAATCATGGGGGCCACTACCCGTTCCCCATAGCTTATATAACGCACGCCAATCGTATTCCAAATAAAGGTCCTATTCGAAATATTTTATGATGTTAAAATGTAATGGATCGAAGCTCGGTTGTCACTTTTAAAAGTATACAAAGCCAAAGTTTTCTTCAGTAAGTTATTGTGTCCGAGAAGCCTTTAGTTTATTTAAAGTCTAGTCGAGATCTCGGGAATGCAATTCAAAGTCAATTCTAACAATAAAACAAACTGACCCAACAAAAAAAAGTTGAAAAGTTGTAACCCCACATTCGAATACAGTCGAAAGCTTTGTAGTTGTATTTTTTTTATATCGTTTGAATGTTTTGAAATCAATCACGGGAGACTTGTACAAGTACAGTGATAAGCCTCAATAGTCGAGTGTTCGACAAAGACAAATTATGGTGGCTTTATCGGTTTACAGTTAATCTTGGATGAAACAGGAAATGGCATTTTGATAAAAATAAATCAGGACATTCTGTGATTAAAAATATAGCGAACTGTATTGAATTTTAATAAATATTAAGTAGTGCCGATATTTATGGTAAAAATCCTGACCCAAATTCGCATATGAACAAATCAAGTTTTTCGGGATCATGCGATAATAATAATGCGAATTATCGGAAAAGTGTATGTAAATATCAAGATGGCGGACCAAGCAGATGAGTTCGACAGAGTCAAAACTGATTGTCTCATTCAGACGCGTCTTCTTGTGTGGTCTACCAATGTGTAAAGTGCTTATAAACAAAGAACACGTGCATTTTTACCAATACTACCGACGTATTAGTAGACCATACAATTGGATGATTAATATCAAGATGGCGGACCAAGCAATGAGTTTGACAGAGGCAAGACTCCTTGGCTTGTTCCGCCAATACATTCAGTTGTCTAACATTCTTATCGGCAGTAAGATCAGAAAGGTGTATTAAAAATTGTATATTTCGAGCTTTTAAAACCAAATAAAACTATTACTGCAGATATAAATTGATGAAATTAATAAATCTATTGTTAAAAATGTGACATGGGAAGTTCTGCTGCATCCAGCATAATCGACAGACATGGCTCCTTCTGATTCCAAACAATACCAACATCATTATTTTGACAGATGAAAGATACGATATAACGATGAAAAATACAAACGGCTGGATGGAATAAGGTCGTATACTGAAATTAATTAATAACAAACAGATAAATGCCAATAAAAAATTACCAAATTTTTTTTTACACAGATCAAGGGAGATTTTTGAGTTTATTTACAAAAGTCATTTTATGGAAAAGGGACGTATTCGCGCTTATTTTTTCCAATACCTCAATTGCCTTGTGGCCCAGTGGTTAGTGTGACGAATTCACGAGAGAGACTCTCGGGTTCGATCCACGGCGCCAGCAAAAACAGTATTTTTTATCTCTTAATTATAACCAGAGTCCGCCAAATGCCATTTTCCTACCTTATAATGCAAAAAAATTTGCCGATTTTGGAATAAAAGCTACTTTTTGTCACTTTTGGCAAAAAAAAATGCCATATTAACATCTACATTTTGCTCTTTTCAACTAGATTTGGACCTCTTTATTGAAATACTTAAAGAAAACTCAACAAAAAAGCAAAGAATGAGGTGTTTCTAGTTAAATGCCCTTTTGCTACTTTTTTGATGCCACATTTCATAAAAAATAGTTGCAAATTTTTGGCGAACTTTGATTAGTGAGCGCTTATTTGATAGAATTTTATATAAACAAAGAGTGGTTACTTTATCGATCTTATTAAATGCGTAATTTTAAACTAAGCACGAAAAGAAACCCCAACTGGAATTAACATAATTGTGAATGATTCATGAGTTTAAGTAGTACAAGTGGTTGAGGGGAGAATAAATTTAGCGTTACGACAAATGGTGAAAAGTTTCCGCAAGCAACTTCATTTCAAGCGATTGCTTATCGGATCAAAGAGAAAACAAGTCTTAGATCAGACCTTAAATAACTTTATTTTCAGTCTTTGTTCATGAAACGTTGATGAATTGAGCATGAATAAGATGAACGACTGAAAGGTGTTGTTTTTTTTCCTCAGCATGCGAGCTTGAAAATTGTTCCGCTTTGCCATCAAATATTCACACGAACCGCTAAATATATACATATATATATACATCTTTATATTAAGTTGCCGCAACAAAAAAGTTAATTGGATTCTTGGTAAATCACGAAAGCCTTCCGTGGAAAACCTTTTTTTTGCAATGCAGAATCTTAGTGCTTTTTCATTCGTAAAGTGTGACTTCGTGACTGAACTTTGCAACTATAAAGTACTCTCTTTCCTGGAACGTTAAGCTCAAAATCGAAGTACATTTTGTATATTCTTGGAAACATTTCAATCTATATTTAACCACAAAACTTTTCTCAATATCGTCTCAAAAGTAAGCTGTATAAATACTGAACATCAAATACGGTCGAATTTTACAAAAATAGGTTTTTAGACACGACAACGTGTTAATTCATTTTCTGTCAGTGATTTTAACCATTATATACCTATACCTTAAGATCCAGGAAATCAGAGTTAACCTAGATCCAGACTATCCATCGGGATTTTATTAATATTATTCCAATCTCCCAATCGTATTATTATTTTTTAACTTGAGTGGGATTTGAACCCTTGACTATAGAATTTGCAGCCACGTGTCTTATTACACTGGCTTATATACCGCAAACCGTCCTGATTGGTCACACAGCAACAGTATAATTGATTGTTGATATTTTTTACGTCTGGGTGGAATTCCATAATTAAAGAAATTTATTTGTTGTAACTTCCACAATATTATTCTGTATAAGAAATATTATGGAAATTACACGAAATAAATATCTTCAACTATAACTGATACCAGCAATCACTGTTATACTCGGTATTTCGAATGCAAAAAAACAAGCAAATATTTCATGTATAATATAATATATAATTGTCTAAGGTGTGTTTATGTTCTATATATGTATGTACAGATCTTTAAACCAATCTTGAGGTTGAGTAAAAATAGTCCTTAATATATTGGGGCACAAGTTATAAAATTCTGTGTCCTCTTCATTTTAAAACAATATTTAACCTATTAAATAGGACTTTTTAGAAATAGTAAAATGGTCCTATTTGTAGAACATAAAAAAAACATTAGCAAATTGAAAATTTCAATTATAATTACCCTAGTATATTATAATGTGTGACCAATTAAGGCCGTTCAAAGTGAATAATATGCATGTTTTAATTTTGAATCGAAGTTTACAAGAATATTTGTACTTTACAAATACAAACAATTATTAAAAAAAAAGGTTTTCAATTCCTTAAAGTATGTATTATTTATAATGATGGCATTTGTACATTGTTCGTGATGTCTTCGACAAGAGAAGACATTCTAGCTTTATTAGTTTTGTTGTTACTTCTAGTTTTGAGGTTTTCACTGGGTCTTGAATGTTCAGACATTCTTCAACAGCCCGAAGATAAAATCTGGAGTCTCGAGGATGTGAAGTCCATGGAAGCCGAGGAAATAGATAAGTGCGTCCTTCAATTGGGCAGGGTTAAAGTATCCCAAGAAGTGGCTAAATGTGTATGGGACGCCCTTTTGGAAGTCCACGGTAGTCCTTGGAATATACCCGATGACAGATTGAACAGCCTCCATTGGATCAGCGTGGCTATAACTCCTGAAGAATTCTCCAACATGTCCTTATCCAGTGTGGATGTCATTGAAAATTTCGGCCTATTTTACGGCCTGGCCGATGAACAAATGATCGAAATTGCCAAAAGAGTACGCGAAGATTGGGGGTCGAAAACACCAGAAGATTACACTTCGTACGATCTTCAAGCCTTGCGTCAAATCCTCTGCTATTTCGAAAGAGATGACATTGAAAAGATTCATCCGCAAGCATTTAAAGAAGCCGCAAGTGCCCTGAAAAACCTGAAAAACTGTCCATCGGCGGCTCTTTCAGCATTATCCAAGTTGGCCATCAACAAAAAGGCATTCGGACACCCCAAAAGCTGGACCGAAAAAGTGGTTAATATTTTAGGGGTTGTGGTTGAAGGTCTGCCGGAAGATTTATTAAAACAAATACCGGAAAAGGCCTTGAAGATGACAAAAGATGTTGAAGAGTGAAAGTTTGGATAAAAAGAAGCGTGATTAATTCCAAAGTTGTCTCAAAGAAGAATTTTTATTAAATAAACTACACGAACATTTTTAAATAAAAACAAATCAATGTCGAATCCGCGGCCATGATAAAGTTCGTATTTTCCCCGCATACATTCTACTTCAAAATAGATAATCTGAAAGATATACGCTTTAGATAAATCAGGGTTTGGAAATGTAAAAAAAAATAAATACCACCCTCGAAATAAGATATATTATTATCTTAAGGTGAAATTTATTGCCTGTAAGAGGAAAATCAAGACACTAAATTATCCTACAATATAAAAGCATATCGATTAATAAATAGAATACTAAACAGTTTGAAAAAAATAAACATATAATATTTGTTATTTAAAATTGTTTTAAATATCATTTTTATTCTTGGTTTTAATATATTATTATAACACACAGCCAAATCTTCACTATCCATTTGTTTAAAATAATATATAAGGAAACATTTTTTTAAATGTATTCACTCTTATAAATAGAAAAAAATATTAAATACTCAACGGTTTAAATAAAATAACAAAAAATATTTGTTTTAAAATTTTGTATTTGAATATAATTTTCATGCTTAGCTTAAAATTAATAAAACCACCACTTATTCCTCTAATTCATATATATTTTTCAAATATGGGTTGGATTGAATGAGACTGAATGAAATATAGTAAATTAATAAAAAATCCTCACAGTTAAGGTTATTTTTAGTGGTAGTTATAATAACTCCCTACTAATAATAATAAGCTGTTGTAGCTTAACAAGCTGACTGTGATTTTTTTTTAGATAATATAAAAGTCCATATTGTATATTTTGGTTTCAGAAAGCATTTTTTGAAGAATGTATTTACTCTTCTTAATAGTTTTTTTTAAATGAACGTGATATTTGGAAGTCTACATTGTTCATTTAAAATAATAAAAAAAACATATCTACAAATAATCCGTTTTAGTGAAATATGCAGTTTTACTATTAATGATCTTAATTAATTGTAACCCAAGTTGTATTTAAATCACAAGCTTATTTATAAACTTATAATAATGTCATAGTCACATTCAATAAAAGCTTTAGGATACCACTGATATATTAGCAGGCCATACAACTGATTGTATAAATATCAAGATGGCGGACCAAGCAGATGAGTTTGACAGAGGCCACACTAGTTCACTTGATAACCCATCTAATTAAAAGTATTATAGTTATCTGAATATAATTGTCCCCAAATGACTGTCGGAAAAGGGGTTCACAACAATATATTTGCTATTAATACACACACAATTAGAAGTTAATAGTAAGTCCTTTGTTTAGATTTACGAGGCGGTGTGTTTGGCTTAATTCGCGTCAGTTTCAGATTAATTGTGAAACAGGCTAACCTGGTTTACTAAGGAATGTCTGCTATTTTATAAAGGGTCTATTTGGGGATCGATATACTGAATTAATTCATTAATCACCATTACACTACACTTGGGATGCCTCAAGTAATAGAACTCTATTATTGAAGCAACACAACATAAAAAGGGGCTGTAAAATATTTTTTCAATCAATAACTATTTAAAATTATGTTAAGTATTTATCTGGCTACATGATTGATATATTTTACTAAAAATAAAATAAGCAATTAGCCATCAAATCTTCCAATGAATGTTGAAAAGCGCGTTCACCGGTTACAAATTATGTATGGAGCATTTACGAAGTCAAATATTAAAAGAAAAATTCTGCGCTTAAACATACGAAACAAAGAGTAAATTTAATTTATTTTTAAGACCATACCATACCGTGTTTTCAAAACAATTTAATATATAGCTCAGGGGATAAGATGCGTGGAAACAAATACTGTGGTCATGGGTTCAAATCCTGCTCAATAAAAAAAATGACGACTGGGAGATCGGGAATAATATTAATAAAATATTGATGGATCGTCTTGATCCAGGTTTTCTCTGATTTCCTGTATTGTAAGTTAAATACTGACAGTCGGTGACTTGTGTAACTAGTAATAGTTAAGATTAACACGTTGTTGTGTCTAAAAAAACACTCCTCGGTGCGTAAATAAATAAATAAAAAAATATTTACAACGTTATATGCAACAATCGAAACAGTCTATATTTATTTAAAATGTGAGTTTAAAGTCTGAACTTTATTATTTACCAACAACACAGCATTCATTATAAAATCCAAGTAATCCGAATAAACTCGAATTGAAAAGTTCGAATGGGATTTTTATTAATTATTAAGAAAATTAAATAATTTAACCTTAACAGCATCGATTTTTTTTTGTAATGGGAGACTAGGCAATAGCAAGTTTGCAAGTGTAGTGGTGGTTTGTGCACGAAAGCTTAACTCGTATATTATTATTTCATGAATTTTGTAGAGTGGGTAAATATAGATACGCTCATAACCGATATAATTTATCGCTTACTGATATAATGGTTGATTATTATTTTTTAGCGTAACCAATTATGGCATTCGGTGAGACTTCTAATCAAGTTTGATATTTACTCTACACATTTATGAAACAAGGTATAGGATTTTTTTAGTCTCAATTTATTTGCACGCGTACAGTAGAAGAGTCTGAGAGAAACAATGTTGATATTTATCGTCGACTTGTCCGGCCTTCTAATATCGGTGGTGTCGGTCTGAGTGACACCGTAGTTACAGTGTTACCAGTTGCTCAGACTCGTCTGCTTGGTCCGCCATCTTGATATGAGTATTAAGAGTTGTCTGGCATTCTTATCAGCGGTGAGCAGCAGATGAATTTGTCTGAGGCCACACAAAATTTCTCAATCATACTCGTCTACTTGGTCCGCCATGTTGATATTTAAGGATCCAGTTGTATAGCCTGCCAATATATCGGTCGTAACACATTAAATTAAAAATTTTAATTATAAATACTTATGTATAAGAAACTATTCTTCACGTATATGAGAATAAGTTTAATAATAGAAGGACGACATTTTGAAATAATGTAATTTTCGGATTAAAAAAATGAATTTATTTAATATATTTCAATTGAAGCTAACCTTATTGATCCCGTATAAATTTTTATTTTTAAAATAAAAGTGACTTTTATATAAAAAATATAAATTTTTCCTTCAACAAGTGATATTAAGGGTAGGAAAGTCATATCTTTGATAGTGTCACGGAGCTGTAAGTTTTTTTTTGTAGATAAGGATACCATTTTTTATGTACATAATTTAGTGTGTCAGGAAGTAGTTTAGTCACTCATAATTTTTATCTTCAACACAATATTATGTAGAATTGTGGCGAACACCGAAGTAGTGTATGTGATTTACGCCTCTTTGTGTCGGGGGTGAGTTTTTTTCCACCGGCATCCCTTAAATATTTGAACACGAATTTTGGACGCTTCTATTTAGTTTTGTGAAAAATAAGACATATTTCTGACACAACCCGACAGCTGCAAAAAGGGCATACAAATGTCACCCCGTTATAATATATTAAATCTTCAGAAAATATGTTAAATAAATAAATTCAGATAAAAAAGTGGCAAATATTCACAATAAAAGAAGCTGTCTTTTGTTTTAATCAATATTTTTAATGGCATAAACAGTTTTAATAAAAATTTCAAAAACTTGTGTGTATTAAACGTACAATTTCAGTATATGCCTTTATTCCGTACAGCCATTTGTAGTATCCATCGTTATATCGCATCTCTCATCAGACAAAATAATTATGGTGGTATTTTTAACGATTCAAATATTTCTAATCAGAAGGAGCCGTGTCTGCCGATTATGCTGGATGCGGCACAATGAAAAAAAATAAAAAAATATCCACATTTTTACCAAATAAGTCAATTAATTTGATCTGCAGTAATAGTTTTATTCGGTTTTAACAGCTCGTAATACAAAATAACCTGATTTTATCGCCGATAAGAATCCCAGAAAACTGGATGTATAAATATCAAGATGATGGACCAAGTAGACGAGTCTGGGTGAGAAAATTAGTGTTGCCTCTGTTATATCAGTGGTATTGATTTAATCCTAGTTTTGAATTTCCATACAATTTTCTAATAAAAAGATAATATTTAAAGTATTTTATTAAAAGTACTTTTATGTCTCTAATTAAATTCAGCGCATAATCCTAATCCTTTAATGTTGCCGTTCTATTTTAAAACAAACTCGCTTTGTATTGATCTCATTTTCATACAAAGAATAAAATTGTTTATTTTAATATTCCATAATGAAGATAAGATTTAGGGGATTATTAATAAAATAAATACTTTTTTATATGTTAATGATTCCCTTATAATATAAAAAATATTTTTAATTTTTTTGTATTTATGAATTATTGACTTTACCGAGGACTTGTATTATTGTATGTATAATAATAAAATTATTATAGTCAGTCTCTAGGATCAAGTAGTCATTTGAATTTCGTTCACTAGTACAAAATAGTTTGGAGGAAAAAGTCTTCTGGCGACACAAAAGCCCGACTTTGCACAGTTCTTTTTAACTAAAAACAGAAAGGAGATACTTTGAAAAGAGGAAATCTATTATAATTTATACCCGGTATAAGACTACTTTCCACCTTGTTCAAGTTAACAAGGAAAATAGGAGATGGGAAGTGAATTTAAGGCATTTCACAATACGAAATGTGTAGTATTAAACCTTAATTTATTATAATTAAAAACATTTATAAGAATATGTAATTATATGGATTATAAGAGCGCTTTTTTAACATTCATCGCATGATTTTTTCGATAATTTCTTATTTAATTTTAAGTAAAATGTAGCTAGAGAGTTACTTATTAATTTTCTCATAGTTAATATTATTTATTTGGTTAAAAAAATGGAATTTTACATCCCTTTTCGCATTTGCGGTGTATACAAATTTTTGTTCCTAAATCAATTCTAAAAGTACTGGATTTAAATATAAAATAACAGATGGGGCAAAAGTCCCGCCACCATTTCGATTGGTCGCCATCTTGGTTATGTGACGTTTAGATCAGTTTCGTCACTATTTATGCTCATTGTTGTGGGGTATATTTATCAAATATAAAATTGGGACGTCTATACAACACAATGCTTAAAGCAAAAGTGATCTAAACGTCACATAACCAAGATAACTCACAATAAAAATGGTAACGGGACTTTTTTTCTCAGTTATTCTAAGGGCTAGATATGTTTTACACTAATACACACACACACACACACACCCACACATTATATATATATATATATATATATATATATATATATAAATATATATATATATATATATATATATATATATATATATATATATATATATATATATATATATAACTCTTATATATATATATAAAATAAAAAAAATAGGTTATTAATCCATTTAGATAAAAAATATTAAAATATTCTTTAATACTGACTTTTAATCCGTGAAAATATTTAAGTGTAGATATGGTATTTTTTAAAATATTAATTTTTTCCACCTCCTCTCAAATTCTATTGAAGGTAAGTAGTTTTTATTAGTATAATTAAAATAAGGCGCTGTTATAATACATTTACATGATATAAAAATGTAATGGATTTCAGGATATTCTTATTATTAAAAAAGTTACAAAACTGTACTCTGTAAATTGTATTTTTTTTCACATTTTAATACGTGTTCTTATTATTTTTTTTACAATTATTTAATCACCAGTCTTATTATATAGGCTTATTAAATATATTATTGTAAGAATAAAAAAAAAATACAACTTTTACTTTTGATTCTGTTATTCTATGGGGTGTTATTTAAATCCTCCCCTGCATTTATGCATTCAAAATAGTGATTTTATTTATTGTCACACAGTGATTCAGGATTTCCATTATGGGGGAGGATAAGAATGTCCACATTTATACTTAACTCAATGGCGCGAGGATAATAAATGAATGCAACTTTTCCAATACTTTAAGGAATGCCCAAAACTCGAACGAAGAAAAAATAGAGAGAGTAGAGTTAAATAATAGGTTTTAACTTTAACGATGAGATTATCTTCTTGTGTGGAATCTCAATATAACTCCGAATATTTCGCTTTATATACGGTCTTCATTTGGAATACGATCCACGTGTGATTTACAAAAGGGCTGATCAGTATAAAAAATTGAAGATATGAAAAAAAAAATTAAATTAATAATCGAAAATGTTTTAAATATGGTATTACAGTAATTTTGGATTAATATGGAATGACAGTAGTATATTATTATTAACGGAAACCACCATATTTGCCACTATAGCCGTGATAAAAATGAAATGTTAAATTAATGTGTGTTTAACGAATATGTAAAAAACGTGTAAATAACCAACACGTGCGTTTTTATGGCGGGAAAGAATGTCTGCCATTTTAAAATTTATTATTTACAACAATGAAATGCTTAAAAATGTAATATTTTTTCTACACTCTTTCTCCTCTCAAATTATTCCTACTTATTAAAAACTCCGTAGATAAAAAAACAGATAAGGCTAAAATTTTTTTTAAAGTTTAATAATTTTTTGGATTAAACTCCTCCTAATATATTTAAAAAAAAATTCCAATAAAAATATTTTTTATTTTAATGGAAATAGATTTTAACTTAAAAATACTTGTGAAATTAAAGTGTGTTTAATGAATATGTAAAGAGCGTGTAAACAAACAACACGTGCTTTTTTATGGCGGGAAAGAATGTCTGCCGATTTTAAAATTTATTATTTCGAACAATGAAATGCTTTCATCGTAATTGTGTTTGTTTACACGCACTTTACAAACTGATGGAAATCACTTAATTAATTTATTAATGAAGGGTTAAAAATAATATAATATTTATTCTACCTTCTTTTCTCCCTTCAAAATATTACTATTAATTAAAAATCCACTTTATATATAAAAAAAATATTAAATAAACTAAAGCAATTTTTTAGGTTAATTATTTTTTTGTTTTGATTTTTCCGGTTAAAATCCTCCTAATATATTATAAAAAAACATACATACATATAATTCCAATATTTTTTATTATTTATTTTAATGGAAACAAATTTTAAATTGTGAAATTAAAGTGTGTTTAATGAATATGTAAAGAGCGTGTAAACATACAAACAACATGTGCGTTTTTTAAATTTATTATTTAAAACAATGAAATGCTTTCATCATACTTGTATTTATTTACACACACTTTACAAACTGACGGAAATCATTTAAATAATTTAATAATGAAAGGTTAAAAATAATATTATATTCATTCGATAGTCTTTCTTGCCCCAAAATATGCCTACTAATTAAAACTAACTTTTTTATTATAAATATTTTTACACATATATAATGATTATTATGAGAAAAGAGACAAACATACATATAATGCCAATATTTTTTATTTTATTTTAATGGAAACAGACGGAAAAATACTTCCTGAATGGGATTTTCGAGATTTTATCGTACTTTAAAGGTATAATACCTAAATATAAAAGGTAAGAGGTTAAGAGGCTTATAGGTTATTTAGAGGGAATAGTGCAAACAATATTTCCACTTGACTGAATTACTAAGACTATTTCAATAGGATTTACGGCGACAGCTGCCACCTTTAACTCTATCGATCCTGTCGATTACTAATACTAACTTTATAACGTTTTGACAAATTAAGGCAACTAACAAAACCGACAGGTTGACCTTAAACCTCATACGCTTGACGGAAGGACGATATTTATACCCCGAATAAATCCAGCCACTGATAAAATCATCGGGGGTGAGATGAGTCAGAATTTTGAAAAATGTTACATTCATGTCATAAAGCAATCCAGATTAGCTGATTGATTTTATGTCCTGAACGAATAAAAAGTCTGTAGTAATAAAAATATCCCAGATATGGTATTGGTTTGTTAAGTAATGGATTTCCAGGTATACGTCACCGAAAATACGATAGTAGAGTTACTTAGCTACACTTATGATCGGTTTTTTGTTAGTCTGAGCCTCGGGCGAGGCATTAATTAACAAAAAACCTATCAAAAGTACAACAAAGCTACTCTATTACCGTCTTTACGGTGTACGTTTACGGCGACGCACGCCTAGGAATCCCAAATTTTAGTATTTTCATTTGTTAGTATGCACGTGCTGTTGGATTGGAGGTGTTAGATTAATTTGAAAAAAATTTAAAAAGGCAGACAAACTATAAAAAAAATTAGGAATTGATAATAGATTGTAATTTTTTATGAAGGAATTCAACTATATCGCTTTTAGATCATGTGTAAATTAATTATTTTTCATACAAATAAAAAAATCATGATCAATTATAAAAATCAATTTTAAAAAAAGCTCCTCGGGGCGTAAAATAAAATAAAATTAATAGATAAATTATTATTATACATTAAGGGTGAAAAATCTCATTAATAGCATTGAGACTCTGCTATTAAATTGATTAATTTAGCAATTATTCCCAAATTTATTATCTCAATATTCACCTTACAATCCAGGAAATCAGGGAATACCAGGGAAACCAGAAAATTGGGATATCCCGATTATAAATAAATATATACCTAGGGGCTGGAAGTGCAAATTCAATCATTTTCAGTCGGGCAGAGCCGCTCTGTCGGTAGCCTGTGTAACTATTAATAGTTAAGATAACCGACAGAAAATTAACAGGTTGTTGTGTCTAAAAAAACCTCTCAAAAGATGCTCCTTGGGGCGTAAAATAAATAAATGTGTTGTCTGCGTCTTTCAGCTTAATTCAGTCTCATCTGTAAAATTGGACAAAATGGACTTACGCAGTGTGCAAATAATGCCGGCGATATAACAAATTGTTGCTGATTCAATTTGATCGGTCTAACTTTAATCCATTAAATTGTCCAATAAAAGACATGACTATATACAAAGAGATGTCTGGATGGAAGAAAAAGTCCCGAGGCTGGCAGCAGCTGCATTGAGAATTTGCATAGAAATTGAAAAATAAAAAAAACAACTTTGAGACCTTTTCACTCATTTTTATACGAACATATTCTTAGTGTACATAATTTGACGATATATTGCGTGTAGCGTTGATTGGCTTTCGGGGTGGCTTTTCAATTAAGATTTTGTTGTTGTTGTTGAAATGGTCAGAAGGGCACAATTTGCAGGTGAATGGACCAGGTTCGTGGCCTGTTTAGATTATTATCCAATGCAGATTCCAATAAGCATGCTAAACCACAACCCAAAGCCACAAAAGCCTTTCCCTATCTATCCAATATATCCTCCAATCTGAAACTAAACGGAGGGAACCTCTTAAGCAAAACAAACATATCATTCAATCAAATTTTAATAATAATTTCCACATAAACGAATCGCAATTTTACTCTTAATGAAATCATGAGATATAATAAATTAATTAAATATTAATGGCAGTCATATTTCTTCTCACTAATAACAATTAGCCGCTGTTGTTTTGTATTAATCCGAAATACAATGACCGTAGCTTTCAGGTGCAAACAACAATAATTGTTACACAGGTCACTTAATAATCAACGAATTAATAATTAGTATTTACCTTACAATATAGGAAATCAAAGTAAACCTGGATGAAGACGATGGATTCCCGATCGTCGTAATATCCGATCAAATATATATATATATATATATATATATATATATATATATATATATATATATATATATATATATATATATATATATATATATATATATATATAATATTTTTATTTGTATTTAATCTATAATATATTTTGCTAATAAAAAAGCTATTACTGATGTATAAATATAAGAAAACACGATTTACGTATATTAATATTAATACTACTAGGGTAATTTAAATAGTTTTTTTTTTAATTTAAATT
Organism: Agraylea sexmaculata; assembly: GCA_022606485.1. Taxonomy (NCBI): domain Eukaryota; kingdom Metazoa; phylum Arthropoda; class Insecta; order Trichoptera; family Hydroptilidae; genus Agraylea; species Agraylea sexmaculata. Next base: position 40,232 of record JAGTTH010002425.1, read on the forward strand.
AATATTTTTTACAAAGGACGGTAATAAGCTGTTTTTTTTTCATTCAGAAGATGTTTGAATTTTCAAAGTAAAAAAAATAAAATAATTTAATACGGGTTTCACACGATGACAACACTCATCACAATATTTAAAAAGCGAGTCTCACGATAAATACTGTTATTTTTTAGAATTGTCATTTATTATGCACTATTAAATATCTGTAATATTATTTTGAAATTAATTTAATATTATCATCATTAAAATACCGGTTTCGAGATTTTAGATATGTTTTAATTTTAATAAAATATTATTCTTCCATCTGGTAACACTGAGAGTTGAGGAAACTGTACATAAAACATACACACACGTTCAACAATTATATCTATAATTTTTGCTATTAATAATTAAGGTAAAAAAAATACAGCGGCTGATTATTGTCAAGCCCATATTCAATTTATTTTGTTGATTTTTAAAATATTTAATCAAAACACAATACGTAATAATAAATTTAACAATTCTAATGGAGATGAAGTTTTATGCATTTGAATATTGATACAAAAAAAGGTCAGTGTTAAATTATTGTATGAAATCAAGAGATTTTAAATTGTATTGAAAAATATAGTATGTAAATTTATGTTTATTTATGATGGATGCAAAAAAATATATTTATTAGAACTTTGATGTAAAATGATCTTCCTGCATCTTTAGATGATTAATTTGTTCAAAAATAAGTTCATGCCAATTAAATTAATTAAATATTCTTTAATGTTTTATTTTAAATTAAAATGATTA
>JAGTTH010002430.1:0-55687 GCA_022606485.1 Agraylea sexmaculata
TTATTTTTTATACGATTTATACGAATATTCGGCAAAATATTAAGCTTACGTGAAATAAAATAGCCGGCATGTTTGTTATTATTATTAGTACGTGACTCGGTTGGTATTCTCACGGTGTAATAAAGTGCCCTAAAAGATGTATAATAGTCACGTACAAGTGTCATTTTACACTCGACATTATGTAAAATTTTATATAATGGTTTATTATTTAGTCAAGATGGTCTAGTTTACAAAGGAAAAGATTCTTCGCAAACGCATTGCTTCATTTTTATACGAGGCTTTGTGGAGCTTTTGCTTACATAATTTATACGCTGCGCGCTGTCTTAAACTATAAATTATATTTTATTCATATGTAACATAAAAACAGATAATAATCGGCAAATAAACCAAATTTGAATACAATTTGCTATTTTTTTACCATCGATATTTAAAGGCCGGACAAGTGGATGATAAATATTAAGAAGGCAGACCAATCAGATCAGTTTGACAGTGGCAACACAAATTTTCTTATTCAGACTCATCTGCTTGGTCCGCCATATTGATATTTATACATTGAATTGTCTGGCATTTTTATTGGAGGTATTGCCTCAAATTTTAAGCAAGTATAATATGTATTTAAAATACTCTTTTATAGAATATTTTCCTTTTATACTTTATAATAATAATAACCTTTAAGGTGGTTTCCTGTAAATATTTATTATTTGTACAATTTATTTTGACGCTTTATTACTGTAAAAGTCAAATTTATATTTAAAAATTCAAATCACTTAAACCACTTTTTATATCAAGTATTTAGGGGAAAACATTAAGTATAAACACAATTATTTTATTGTTTTTAATAAATAAATTAGAATTTTTCAACATAAAACCTCCATGTGTATAAATAATTATGCGACTATGAGGTTTTTCAATTGAAAAAAAAATATTGGTAATATCTCAAACATTGATCAATAATAAATATTTTACTTTTTATTAAAAAGGTCCATTTACCATATGAAATAAAAAATATACAAATACAATTATTTTTTATCCCGTATCTTGGGCACTAATGACTTATTTTTTTGCTAATAAATTATACAATGAATAGCTATTTTTTGTATGGATTACATAACAAATTAATATTCGATTCACATTTCAATATAACACATTTTACACAACATACGAAAGTGATTCTATTGTGTTATTAATCGAAAGTGGTCGGTAAAATATTAGTTGGTTTACGACATTGCTTAAATCCAACAATGGTTCTGTGTCAAAATGCCAAGGATTTCAAATACTAACGACTCCATCATCACTTCAAAGAATCATAACCGTCTCTTGGCCAATTTGAATAAATTCTTAGACGATAATTCAGCTACTGTGTAAAGTTCAACTTTAATTCGATAATCAATTAAAAGAATGCTGTTTGAGCATTTGAGCTCCAAACGTCCAATATAAATAGTTAAATATAAAAAATATATAATGTTTCTGCACATTATCAATTATCTTATTCAGGAATTTTATAGAAAAAAATAAATTAAAAAAATTCAATAATCTTAATAACAGTTTCTGAATAATTTTCACGCCATTTAGTGTTGGAATAAGACAAATTTAAAAGAATTAATAACCAAAAACAAGCGTGCTTTAATAAATAATTGATGAATTTTTTTCATAAAAAAACTAAAAATAAAAATGTTCAATTATAGTTTTTAATTATAATTATGAAAATTAGAAAATAAGAAAAAACTGTAATGTGTATCAAGTGCAAATGATGAAATAATAATGTATGTTACATATTTAGTTGTTTATTGAACTCTTATGATTCTTTAATTATATTTACTAAATACGATTGTTTTTCTTTTGATTTATAAAAAAAATATTCGTAAACAAATATTAGAATTTTAAGCCGGAACCTTGATAGTAAAAATATTACACGACAATGAGCTTTTTTACTTGGATTATTGGAAGAATTCATGTCTTTAATAATCGCCTCAGTATTCACTTTTTATAATACAAAAAATTTGGAGTGAGCCTGACTTGCATTCTTTCGTTTTTTATTATAAATATGATTAAATTTATGATATTCTCTTATTCAAAAGTGAACGTTTGAAATTGACTGAATTGTCAAAATGAATCCGTGATGATTTACAGACGAACGGTTATTCTGATTGATGGCTGAAACTGCATCTGGTGCACTTTTTAAAATTGATGGTTCAAAGATATTGCTGTTTGTCTAACAAAAGGCAATTAATCAAATATTATATAAATAAAATAAAATAAACTTCGGGTCAAAATTTAGGCCAATGATACACGGAGATTGATTACCGGCATATGAGATTTTATAAAAGGATGATTTAAAATAATTTAAATGCGACAAAGAAAAGCACTTGGTTGTCACAAAGTGGATGTGGCAAGGTAAATTATACAATTTGGAATTACAACACGTGAAAAATCTCAGAAAGAGCATTTTTGTGTTCTTCTTGGAGTAATTCTTATGCACTGCGACATTCGATTTTTTATTCAAAACATGTATAAAGTTATTTCGCAAACGGGTGACTAACATAAAAAGCTTGCGTTGCTTTTCCCTCAATATTTTAATATTATTATAATACAATGAATGAATTACTCTTTTACTTATATTTTATTCAATAATAATAGTAAGTTAATACATATTTTTTAATGGGTTTGTGTTTTAAAACAAGAGCACTTTATTTATCACGGGTTAATATTATGATAACTGTATTAATTTATTTCATTTTAATCAATGGTCTTCTATTAGAAATACTTCTTCAAATATTAAATTACATTATTTTATTATAAATAAAATTTTAATTATGAAAACAAGATTGTGAATCCACTCGGACAAGTTATGATTATGATTATGAAGTACATAATCGTTAAAGGAAATTACAACCAAATTAATATATTAAACGAGATAAAAGATCCAATAAAAGATAGAGATTAATCAATTAATATTGAATACGTAATATTATTTTTTATCAATTCTCATATCTGTAAATGTTTTTAATTTTTTTCCATACTTTCTTTTATTTAATATTAAGTATCTCTCATATGACATAAAAATGTTATTAAAATTCTGTAAGTGTGTAGTGTTCATTAAAATGTTAGTTGTAGGTATAAAGATTTATATATAAGTCTAATTCATAAGATGTTTTGTATTATTCAAACTATGAAAAATGCTAATAAAATAAAGAAATTGTTATATACAATATGTTTTCATTTGAAATTAAAAGAATTTTTTCGCCATTTTCAGATTTTTTTTGTATAAACAATAATAATTTATTAATAATAAAATAATTTACTTTGACGTCATCGCATTAGTTCAAGGTCAAGTTCAATTTCAACAAGGTATTGTTTTTCGTCAACAAGGTATTGTTTTGCGTCAACAAGGTATTGTACCGTACTTTATTTACATATTCAAATCAGGCGGCAATCACCTAATAAGTAAATACGCAAGATTCTCAAACTTTTTATTTAAATAATAATTAAAAATTGAAAAGTTTAACTAGCCGACTTGGGCCATTAATGAAGATGTGGTTTTGTTGGCATTTAATGAAACATTCCTTTAAATTTAATTATTTGAGTATCAATAAAAGACACGATGTATACTAAAATATTTGTTACATTAAATTTTGAGGCTGAAATATGACTGAAAAACAAACCTATGGAATTTACCAACCTATGATATAAAATAGACTCATTCCTTGAATGAAACAATAAAATTTCAAAAATATCTTTGCAGGGGGATCACAAGAATATGTAATTTTATTCATATTAAAATTATTATATAATCTGGTGTTTTGCATCGTACCCGGATATAGATAATATGTAGGTACATATTATGGTAGGTATGTTTTAACATAAACATGGCGTCCTCTTTCTTACAGCCTCTCCATACTTCCTTGCTCCTTGTATTTCACAGCCATTTACAAACCAAATAAACCTGCCACAACCAAGCGAGAATACATAAACCAGATTATATATAATACAACTAAGAAGAAGAGGACCGATAACCGCAAATCTCGAGTTTTAACACTTTCGGAACCCGCTGGAATTTCGGACAAAGGGTTGTAAAAAAATAATTGCACCATATAACAAACAATATAATTTTGTTTGGCGCAATGTCTTCTGTATTGGAAAATATATCTGAAATTAATAAAACACTAACCGCAAAAAAAAGTATAATAAAGGAGGAAATAATATTTGTCTAAATTGTGAAAAACATATTTAATAACAAATTCTGTATTTTCATAAAATAATATTTGAACCTATGCAAATTCATAAAAGCTTGCGTTGGAAAAAGCTTATACGTATATAATGCCAGATGTCACTAGTATACTTCGGCGAGAAATGAATAATATTTTAATAAAATTATTTTTAATCATAAATAAAGTGCATTATATAATTTGACTAAAATAATAATTATTAGTGTATAACTAATGCGGATTGATTTATATCTGATAATTTAAAAACGATATCCACAATTTATATAAAATTAATGTATTAATAATTATTATTTTAGTTCAAAAATGCAATTAATTTAAGACCAAACAACAATTGGAAATAAAATAATAATTCATTTATTCACATTAAAATTAATTTGAATTTTGTTAACAGTGAATTTTTATACTTTAATGATGTTGTTTTTAATTATTACTGTGTTGAAATATGATTGATTATAATCGATATGTATTAAATTTATAGCTTTGAAATTGGATAATTTTTATTTAAGTATGTTCATATATTTTTATTTTTTTGTTTCTAAAAAAGTGCTTATTTTAACCAACACTTCATGATGGGTTATTGATCAGGTATATTTGAACATATTGTATATGAATATAATATAATATTCACATATTTATTAATTAAAATCCCATAGTTTAATTCAACTCATTATAAATTGTTGATAGTGTTAACTTCTTGGTGGAATTCTATAATTTAAAGAAATTACTTTGTTGTGATTTCCACAGTATTTATTATTGGGATGACTAAATGTTAGTAGTCGAAAGTACATAGACATTTTTCAAACAAATTTCTTCAATACATTATATTTAACTAAAATTAAAATAATTGTGGTGTGAAAGGTCAATCTCCCATAAAATATGTTCCCATGAGTCTGAAAGTTGTTTTTCTTAGAATATAAATATGTTCATATAATGTTAAGATTCCTCTCTCCGAAATCTGTGTATATGAATGCAAATGTTGGGTTCATTCACAGTGAATAATGAATGTAAAGCCATGTGGCTTCCTGTCCATTTATAGAATATACTAAACAACGGATGCTCTGTTTTACTCAATAAACATTGCCACCAATATGCATATCCGCCCATACTGATTCACTTTAACACTTATTACAATATACTAAATAAATGTGGCTACTGCTTTCAAACAAGTGCATCTCGAGTACTGCACTATGGATTTTGTATATAAATTACTAAACAAATATTTCATGGACATGTGCTTTTTATCAATACTCCCTGAACATTGAAAGACTTCACAGTAATAACTGTAGCGATGGTTACAAAACATTTCTTAAAAAAAATTGGATAATTAACTTTACTCTATGACTACCAATATATTTGTAAATGCCTCTTTTTTAGTTTCACACGTTTTATTTTTTTAATTATGTTCTTTTATATTATGAAACGTTCTTTGATTGTTTAGTAATTATGCTTACAAAGTTTCTTGAAAATTTATATTGTAATAAGTGTAGCGATATCTATTCGTAGTTATCGCTATATATATATATATATATATATATATATATATATATATATATATATATATATATATATATATATATATATATATATATATATATATATATATATATAAACTATTTTAAAATGTCTGTAATTGTTTTCAGTCGTCAATTGGAAATTGTTCAGCATTTTTCTGGCTCTTCAGAAAGTTATTTAATTATTGTTTAAATGTCCTTGCAAATTTTCCATTACTTAAGACATTGTGGAAATAAAATTTTGTCTTAAAATTAAATAACTGATAAATTACAATATTTTGTATACTCATACATTTTTTTTTATTTTCTTTATCACCTATTAATTTTACCTAGTGAAAGTTTTCACATATCATCGGGTTGAATAAATACCTTGGGTTGTTAATTGTGTATTATTTTTTTATTTGAATTTAACATGCTGCACATTAATTTTATTATATGTAATTGAATTGATTAAGAAATCAACACTATATTATTTAAAATATTATTCTGCATTTTCAACAAACCTCTGCTAATATCGAAGTGCCTGAAGGAAATGCGTATAGAATTATTTATATCCTTCATTCACTGCTTTCCCATATATAATTGCACTCCACATCAAATAAACTGAACTGGTATTCCAAAGCAAATAATATCTGCCTTCATATAGAAAGATTAGCTTTGAATATAGTAAATCAACCGATGAAAGCCTACAATTCTAATCGTTTCAAATACGCCCACTTTCGATAATGCATAAACAAGTTGGTTGTTTTCAAGACAACACCGCAAACATTGCAAATAGTTTGAGTTAAAAAACGACATTTTCTATCCACAAATTGAGGCCACTCTGGTGCAAATTGACCATCAATAAACACTTCTATGAGAGAAATCTTACTCAAATTAACTACGTATAGATAATTCACCTTATATGTTGATTATTATTGTAGAAAGGCTCTAACAGTATACGTATTTTAATATGAAAGTCGTGAAATTCAATCTTAAAGTTTTAAGTTTTAGTTTTTAGAAAATTCATAAAAAATACATATATAAATAGACGTGTCTTTATAAATAGATGTTTACTTTGATATATTTCTCCCTTGAATTGTTTTGTAGTACATAATTTAAAAAAAGCTGTAGGTTAGTCTTGATTTAAATAGAATAGTGACAATTAAGACGGTCTTAGTGGTATTGTTAAAATTATAATAAAATAATTTTTAACTTTATAATACATGTTTATGAGTACTTTTCAATTTTCAACGTTCCATTGATTTTTTGTATAATGATAATATTCTTATACATATAAAATCAATTTTATTACACGTCCAGTAAAAGTTTACATTTTTCGGATCATTGAATAAAAATGAGGCTTAATTTTTACCTTAATTAAAAAAGTAAAATAATAATTACACAGCTTGGGCATAGTAAAAAGTACGGCTATCTTTGAAATATATATATTATTATTAGGGGGATTAAAATATTATGGTTACTACTAAAAGTTGACCCAAACTATTAAATAAATTATAGTATTCTTTGTAAATTATGTATGTCGAATTAAATTATATGTTTTTTAACTGTCAGCTTCCCTACAAGATTTTAGCACTTTTATCAATTTGTTAGAATTACTTTTTATTTTATTAAATGCATAGAGCCAACACTACTCATAATGTATTAAATCCAGTGCAATTGTGCGTGAGTGAAACATTGAATTATTCATAAAAAAACTAATAATAAACAGTTGTATAAATAGGTAGTGTAATAACAGGAACTCGTGCATATAATATTAGTCGGGATGCTTTCATTTTCAATTGCAAAGCACATTCACTAAATATAATGTTAAACATTTCTTTTACCAAGACAAGATGAAAGCTCGCTGTCAATTTTTTCATGTCGGGAAATGTTTCGCAACTAAATCCGATATTCGTGCAAGAGTTCTTCTTAAACTGCGATCTTATTGCACAAAAGATAGTCGTGGTATTTCTGGCTAGAAAGTGTTCTCAAATAATATAATTGACATTCACGATTAAGATCTTGTACGAAGAAGACAAGTCATATCTAAAACGGACATGTTTGTTCTCTTTAACACGGAAGCTGTACTGACCGGCTTTTTGTTGTTGGATAAAAGTGAAAACTAGTATCATTAGACGTGTTCATTATATTGAAAATCCTGTCGGCTTTAATTATTCATTCATCGTAAATTTTCAAATATGAAAAAGTGTTTTCACGGGGGATTCCGAGATTATACAAACAAATTTTTTAAATAATATTTAAGGAGCTCTACATTGTGTATAAAACATAATAATTTTCAGATTGCCTTCAAGAAAAATAAGTCTATCAGGATATGAATGACAACGTGTTAGAAATTTACACAAATCAACATGAAACCATACATAAATATATTAATTTTAATAAAATATACAATTGGAAAAATAATACAATACATTGTTAAAAAATCACTACACAGCTGAGGGTGGACTTTTAATCAGTAAGAATATTTAAAGGGTTAGAGTATCACAAAAATATTGCAAATTTTTACCCTTTATTTTCAAAAATGGCAAGAATCCCTATCTATCTGATTATTTACATATATAAAATAACACATGAACACGGTTATTTTCAGATGGTTTAATTAATTTAAATTTGTTTCTTTGTAGGCTTATTTTTAATATTTTAAAGAAAAATATTGTAATCTTCATTGTACATTAAAACTATTATTAAGAAAAAAGCTCGAATAATAGAATTTTTATTAGTGTGTTCTACTATCATCACTAAGATCCATGGTACGGATTCTGGTAAATGATGGACTTTTTAATAAAATCGTCTCGTGAGCAAAGTTTCCTCTAAATCTCTGTTCTTCAGAACTCTCAATATAATAAAAGAATGAGTACATCTCTAAGATTCCGATGGTTTTGAACAATGAGAGTGCGAAATCAATTATTGTATAAAGGTGTCCATCAAGATTGGACTTTCTCAGGTCAAAAAGTCAAACGAGACTTAAGAGGAGAGAATTCAGTCATGACTGATCTCCATTGTAAGTTTTGACTTAATGGACATCAATGGAAATACCCTCAGTACAACATTTTTAATAGTAATCGGGTCATCTCCAACTAAATTGTATCAATTTTGTTTACATTTTAAAATGACGACACCGTTTGTTTGTTGATTGATTTTGAAATTATTCTATTTTATAAATTTTATAGTTATAGTTGCAATATCCTTTATTGAACAACAAAACTGATAGTAAGCAATTTAAAAAAAATATTATAATAAAAATACTATGATTTTTTCATCAAATCCCTAATAAGATAGTATATAAAATAAATTAATATGATTGTGATAAAATAGTTAGGATGAATATGTTGAAAATTGCACATTTCTTTATTATTTTATAAGCAAAATATATGAACAAGTTTCTATATTGACAACAGTTCCATACTGTTTATGTCATTTTTTAGTTATTTTATAACTTCTTTATAAATGAATTTAAGGAGGTTTCTAGTTAATAATTATAAACAATCATTTAAAAAGATACCAAAATAATTACGATTAGATAAACAAATATTATACATTTGAAAATTATAATAATAATAATTTTATCATATGTAAAAATACACCTTATCCGAATATTGAAAAAATTTGATAAAAAATAATTATAAATAATGTGTACCTATTAAATAATTAATTATTTGTAATTATCATTATTTGAAAAAAGATATAGTTTAATCGAATTTTTAAGTTTTTGAATTTGGCTTGAAGTGGGTTTTTACAATAACCCCTTTAAATAATATGTGTAAAAATAATAATATGTTCTTGTTTTAGCAGTAAAACTCAATTCCATACGTCTATGTGTATATGTATTATAATATATACTTTTAGAAAGTATAGGTATTTAATTATATACAGGTATAATTATATTTTATAATGAAGATTTACCGATATCTACATATAAGATTACACGTGTATTTTATTAATATTGAAAAATACAATTATAATGTATTTCTTCTAAAAATATTTGGTCACTTTAAACAATTGCTAATAATTAGTGGTTAGGCGTAAATAATTGTCACGTATATATTTCAGAAGTTCTTCACGCACTGAATACTTTTTACTGAACTGTTACTCGGCAAAGTTAGTAAGTGTGACTAAGAAACTAACTGCTATGTTATGTTTATGCAATACTAACATTATTTTCACTCGTATATACTCTCCATTTGCACGGGATGTGTTATGAAAACGAAAGCTGAAGCAATACATCTGTTTCGGATCATGATAAAGATAATAAATATTGATATTATGTCTTTGATAAGTGTATACAAAACATACAAACAAAGAACCGATTGATCATAAACAATACGAGCAATCGTAAAATGGCGACACATTTATAATTAACATTTCTCTTGGGGCTGAAATGCGTAGATAAATTAATGAAATTCCATTCAATAAGCTAATATAAGTAAGGCTTCATTGAGATGTAAATATTCTGAAATTATGTGTGTGATTATTATAGTTGTCATTTGATGATTATGATACTTAAATTAACAATAAGAGGGAAAGCATCTAATAAACATTGTATTTAACCATTGCGCGTGACTATGGAATGGTTTCGTGTCGATCCAAGTCATAATATTATCAAAGATCAAGAAAACTCATTCAGTCAAGTTGTCATTTGTATGAGATCGAAATGACACATTTTATATAAAAATATGATATGTTGTTTAGAGAAGACTTATTTAAAAATATGACATCAGTTGTAGGCGTGACTCAATAGATAGTAGTATCGAGTACAAAACGGTAATGTTCATTTTTTATATAAATAAATTAATTTCTGCTACTGGGTCATGAATCATAAGAAATCTTATCAAGATTCGTGTGGGTGTTATAAAAATCTTCTTTATTAACTATTCAAAACATTAAGTATTGATGATATCTATTTCCTAAAATGTACATCGTATTGGGTTTATTAACTCAAGTAGTGAAATTAAAAATATCCATTATGAAGTGTCGATCATCCTATATATTTCAAGTCAATTAATTGAATATTCCAAGCTGAAATAAAATAAATTAATGAGAAGAGGCCTTCATTTGAATAATGTTTTGAGGTTCTGTCTTTCACTTCTAATGTAGTGGCGCCATATTAAAATCCACCATTCACTGGCCTTCAAACGAATCGTGTATTATTTTAACATTTTTTTGCAAGCCAGACTTGACAATAATAATTAAAATAATAACATTATGTTGGCGGATTGACATTTAAATGAAATTATATACAGTATGAGATGGCAAATTATTCATATAATATGATGTGTATGGGAAAAAATATCAAGTGATACTACATTGTATATCAGAAATTATAAATTTATTTTATTTTAATGAGTTATTTTCAAACGGTTGACCGAATGTATTTATCAAATAATGTATAGTATTTAAGATAGTTATTAAACCAATATTATGGTAATATAAAAGAACAAATATTTTTCATCCTGAAATTAGCATTTCATTTGAATGAACAAATATTTTTAAAGAAATATGTTGAAATCACTTAATAATTGATTAGTCTATTATTCATTGATAATTGCATTTATTACTCAAAACGAATCAATTATGCCTGTGCTAAATGTTACAAATAAAAAAAAATATTTTGTGATATAAAGTACAGATTTCAATATACCTAGTTATGGAATTAAAAAATTCGATCATGTTTTTTGCATGTCAATCCAAAATCATCTACAGTTGATAATAAACTAAATTATCCAATTATTTTAAGCAATCATTACAACAACGATTTAGATTTTTAGCTAATTATTTTACGGTTAAAAATGTGATAAAAGTAACGCCATACTCGAGAAATAAGTCCGTTGATATATAATATAAATGATTTTGCGTGTGACTTTCTAGTAAAAGGGTAAATGGGAAACTTGGTTAAGTTGTAGTATAATCACGACCGGTGTTTAACATTGATTTAATAAGCAAAACAAACTAGTTGCCAGTGGAGAATGTTGTGTTTGGCTGAAATTGTATGAAATCAGAGACGACCAGACGGAATAATTGGTAGGCTTTATGTCCAATTACACGCCTGACTTCTACAATACTACAAAAGCTATATTGAAAATAATTTATTAACTAATCGTGGTATAAAAAATGAGACGCTGAACTACCGAATATTATAAACATTAGTTTTATAGTGTCTTGATTTTGTATAAGCAATCTTAAATAAAATAACAGTGCATATTCAGCTTATTAAGTATGTCGAATTCCGAGTGAAATCCGGTGCATTTTCAATATTCAAAATAAATGCAAAGTCAAAACACCGCCGTCATAATATTTGTGATCGTTCCGCCTTTGTCCGTTACAAAATGTAAAAGCATATACTGAAGTTTATCGCATCACATAAAATATTTTATCGGCGGCCGTATTCAATAATCTATAGTTGGACCGAAAAGGCATCATCTAAATCGCCATTGACTTTCGCCAGATACGACAGAAAATTGCCTGTATGGATCTTAGATATCATCAAAAGTTTCCTTGTTCCATACAAATCAAGACGAATAAGTGTAATATTTTACCTTCGTGAACGACCAATTGGTGTTTTGAAGTCAACCATATATTCATCTGAACACGATCATAAAGACTGATATACTTAACTACATACTGATACTTATTTTAAATGAATAATGCAATAGTAAAAATATAAGAGACACTCTTTACTATGACTCCACAATTATTTAAAAAAAATATTAAAACCTGGCAGAGAATGGAGAATTAACAATATGAATAATGAGAGAATTAACTCACAAATAAGTGTTTCAGTGACAAAGTTCAGTTATTATTTTTTTTATACAGACTTTTTTTTATAAATATGTGTTTTGTCATTAGTAATTTAGGCAGGGTGTGTAAAAATGATCAAAACAAATCATATCAACCAGTAGGTACATATATTTATTATGATAAAATGACTAACCCAATTAAAAGTCATGTAAATAAAACCAAATATGTTTCTAAAAAAGCTCATTTTACCAATGGAATTTCATAATTGATAGCGTATAACTAGAAATACATTAAATAGCAAATGTAAAAATCAATTTATCACTTAACTGAAATTTGATTTTACCCAAAAAAACTGTTATCTAGCTTATGGTTATTTATAATTATTTTTAGTTCATATTTTTAAATGGGTTTTTTATCGTTCGAATATTCTCTTTAGATTGTATTTATAATAAACCTAGGTTTTTTTTTTTTTTTTTTTTTTTTGATTTATATTTTTGAGTACCCTGTCTAAAGACATCTTACTCGTCGTCTGTTGTCACATTGTCTTGAGGGTTGGTTGTCCAGTGACGACTCAATCCCGGCGTTGTGCTTAGGTTATAAGTGTTCAAGTGTTCATACTTGTTTTATCAAGTAAACACCATTGTCAGTCCTTGAATCTTGCTGGCAAGTCAAGTTGTCTGTATTTTTGTAGACGTCTTGCGTAGTCTACGGTCAATAAGTCCCTCGCTAGTACGTTCGGGTGTCTTTTTAATCTACTTTGGTACGTTTCGCTGAATATTTTCAGTTCTTCGCGTACTGTCATTGTTTTAGAGTCCTGTAATAGGACCCAGTTGGGTACATACCATGGAGCATTTAAAATTGCTCTCAGGGTCTTGTTTTGTAACCTGTCGATACTGCTGATATGAGTATCCTTAGCTGTCCCCCACAGTTGACATCCATATGTCCAAATGGGTTTGATTATTGCTTTATACAGCAATAGCTTGTTTGTAAGTGTGAGTTGGGAATGTCTGCCAATCAACCAGTACATTTGTCTTTTTTATGTTCCATTTGAAGTCTCTTTGTCTTAATGTGTTTTTGCCATGTTAGGCTTCTGTCAAGGTGTATACCGAGGTATTTAGCCGAGTCTTCTTGTGGAATATTTTTCCCAGCAATTTTCACTGGTGGACATGTCTGTTTTTTGTTTGTGAATGTCACGTGTGTCGATTTGGTTTGATTGACTTTAATTCTCCATACTTCAAGCCATTTCTGTATTGCGTCAAGGTGTTTCTGGAGGAATTGTGAGGCAGCTGTTGGATCTTTGTCCGAAGCGAGTATGACGGTATCGTCAGCGTATGTAGCCAGTGTTGTGTTGTCGGTTGTTGGGAGATCGTTTGTATATATTAGATACAATACAGGACCTAATACACTCCCTTGTGGTACTCCAGATCTTATGGTATTAAGATTTGAAGTTTCGTTGTCATATTTAACAAAAAACTGTCTATCGGTCAAGTACGATTTGATAATATCATACATGTTTTTGGGCAGTTTTCCTTTGATTTTATAAAGCAGGCCTGGGTGCCAGACTTTGTCAAAAGCTTGACTGATATCTAAGAATGCTGCTGAACAGTAGTTTTTTTCTTGTATGGAGCGATCTATGATCGTCACAACTCGATGAACTTGTTCAATTGTCGAGTGCGCTTCTCTGAAACCGAATTGATGATCAGGGATCATGTGTTCTTGAAAAAGTATTGGTTTCATGTTGCGCAGTAGAATTTTTTCAAATATTTTGGAAAATATTGGCAGGAGGCTTATCGGTCGATATGAAGTGACTTCTTCGGGTGGTTTACCTGGTTTAGGTAGCATAATAATTTCTGCTATTTTCCACTGTCTAGGGAAGCTACCCATTCTAAGTATCGCGTTAAATATTATGGTTAGAAATCTTAATCCGATATCTGGCAATTCTTTGATTATCTTCCCGGTAATCATGTCATGTCCTGGCGCTTTTTTTGCGCGTACTTCATATTTTATAACATGCTTGACGCATTGAAGTCCAATTTTGACATAATAGTTTTCTTTATGTTCCGTACTATCTAATAAATTATGAATGTGACTTTCTTCTTCAGGGGAACACATCCTTTCCGCTGGTGTAAATATTTCCTTGAGATGTTTCGCAAACTCGTTTGATTTCTCTCTGGTAGTTTTTGCCCATTTATCGTCAGCCGTTTTGATGGGCGGTATGGATATTTGGGGCCGTTTTAGTTTTTTTGTAGCTTTCCATAGAGAATAATCTGTAGCGTCGGTTGCTGTGAGACCTTCCAGATAGGATTGAATCCCTTTATTTTTCCATTCACATAGGATATTTTTAATATCTCTTATTGCTTCGTTCAGTTTTCTCTTCAGTTCCTTGCTTCGAGTATTTTGCCATTCTTTACGAATGCGTCTTTTTTCATGTATTTTTTCCTGAATCCAGCGGGGAAAATCATCTGTTGAGTGTGGTTTTTTTGACATATTGGGCGTGGCTTTTTTCACTGCGGAATGAATTTGATTTTGAAAGTGAATAACTGCGGTGTTAAGTTGGTCTTCTGTTTTCAATGGTATATCACATTTCAAATTTTCATTTAAGATATGTCTAAAATATTCCCAATCTGTGTGACGGTTACCGAGTGTAAATTTACTGTGTTTGATAATTGGTTGTAGCAAGCTGTATTTAATAATAACAGGTGAGTGATCTGATGACAGATCGAGGCAAGATTCTGCGCTCAGTCTTTCGATTGGAATTCCTTTCACTACGCAGAAGTCTATGAGGTCCGGTGTTTTTCTTCTATCTGTAGGCCAATATGTTGGTTCACCAGTCGATAGATGAGTCAACTTGTTGTTTGCCATACTTTTATACAGTTCTCTCCCCCTGGGTGTGGCCAGTCTAGACCCCCATTGTTGGTGTTTGGCATTGAAGTCCCCACCTGCGATGAATTTATCCGCTTCAAGTGTTCTGAAGTAATCGTCAAAATGTTCTCGTTTAATCGAGTGTTTGGGTGGGCAGTAAATAGCCGATATATATACATTTGTATCTCCGACAGCAATTGTGGTTGCTTGGAGAAAGTCTCGATCATATTTTTCAGTGAGATGATGTTTCACAGTGTTTTTAATTATCACCGCTGTTCCGCCATGCGCAGTTCCATCGGGGTGATTCGTCGTATATATAGTATACATGGGAATTTTTATGTAGCTTTTTTCGGTAAAGTGTGTTTCCGATATAAGCATTATGTCAATGTTTTTTTCTTTTAAAAATAATTTTATTTCTTGGCTATGTTGTCCAAGACCGTTGGCGTTCCAAAGACATATTTTTAATAATGGAATCATTTTTTATTAAGGACAAGAGCTGCCATGATCTGTGTCATGTTGTCCATGGTTTTCATGACAAGTTCAATGAGTTTGTCCATTTTAATTATTAAATTATTTATAATATTGTCTTGTGGTTTTTCGGGAGTTGGCTCGATATTTTTGGTGGCTTGAGCATACGACTTTGGTATGTCATTGGTTTTGAAAGTTGTAGTGTTAGTCAAGTTGTTTGTCTGTTTTGAAATTATTTTCTTTCTTAATACGGGGAATTGGCTTGTTTGTACCTTTTTGCGTGTTTCGCAACCTTTATAATTTGCCGGGTGATTCCCGTTGCAGTTGACACACTTCACATTGTTGTCTCTTGTTGTTCTGTTGCAATCAGTTGTTGCGTGCTCACCTGCGCACTTTACGCAACGCGGAGTCCTGTTGCAATATTTCGCGGTGTGTCCGTATCTTTGACACTTTTTACATTGTATGACCTCTTTTTGAGGTCTTGGTGGCTCGATTACGACTTTACACCACAAGTATGGTGTCAATTTTGAAAATTTCTTTGTTGTTCTCTTTTTGTCTCAATTCGCAAAGAAACATAGGCAGTGGGGTTTTGTTTGTTTTTTGCAACATGTTTGTTATTCTGATAACATCATGGCCGTGACTTGCGAGCTCTTCGCTTATTTCGGCGATATCTGCCGTGTGGTGAAGGTTTTTTATTATAGCCTTATATGATCGGCTTTCTTTCGTCTGATACGAATGAAACTCGGTATCTCTATTTTTTAAACCTGTGATTACAGGTATATATTTTTCATAAACCTAGGTAAAAAGATTTTTTTAATCTGTTCACCTAAAAATAATATGGAACAGTAGTCGAATATTTTACAAATTGTTATCAAATAACTAAAATGAATGATTCTATTATAAACAGAGTCCGCCAAATGCCATTTTTATAATTATAATGCTACTTTTTGGCAATTTTCAAATAAATGATTCTATTTTAAGCTTTTAACTCTTTAACTATTAATTAACGGGGTTTAAAGTAGTACCCATATAGTATTTATTATTTTACTTTTTCTTTAATTAAATATATTTTACATATAATGTTTTGATACATTATGATACAATATTAAGTTTATAGACTTTAGAAGTATTTTACTTATTTTAATACGTAGTATAATCAATTGATATTTAAAATAATTAATAAGTCATAACATAATTTATGGGAAAAAATACAAAAACCCACTTGTAGAACTACTAAAATATATATAAATATTATACATAATAAATAATAAAAAAATAAATAATAAATAAACTTAGAATTACAAAACATATACTTAATACTATATGAATAAAACAAAAATATTGTGAAACACGAATATAGTAAACTCATTAATGACAGACAAAATCAGATGTGTTTGTGAAAAAAGATATGTGCATATAGTATTTGAGAGAATTATTTTCATAAAACAATTTTTTATAATGAATTTGTATTTTTATGCATAGAATGCCATTTGTGCTACCTTTTTTAGAGGCAAATTTCATACAAATAAAAACCACATTTTAGCGGACTCTGGTTATAAATGAGACACGATTAGAAACAAGGATTGTAGTTGATATAATTGAGGTCACATGGGAATATGATTGAATAAGTGATCAGGTGGATATGGGAGAGCGATAGGATGATAAGTATGGAATGATGTCAGATGTCCATCGGTGAATTATTATGATAATGGTGATTTGTAGGCCTTTGAAGATCTCTAGTAAGACGCCTTGGTCCATCCTTCGTGACCAGGTCATGGTGTTGCTGCTGCTGCGTTCCACAACCTGTACTCACTATGAGAAAGTTGCCATAGCTCTCTATGCTGATTACTATTATACTATATTATACTTGCTAGACTGGCCTCTGCTATCTTGCTTCGACAATGTCATTAGTCACTTGGATTCAACATCACCACGTGGATTCCATTCCAACCATAGATATAAACATTAGATATCGCATTGCATATAAATAATTCGTGCAAATTCGCGTAAACCCGTGTAATTGTTGCACTCTTCTCTCCTATTCGATAAAGTCATAAGTGTGTCCCCCTCACTCACATTTCTAGTGACCCCTAAAAGTGGTTGTGACAATATATTGGCGATTAAAACGCAATAATATTATAAACACTTATAGAAGTCTTTGGTAAAAACTGAGCCTAGATCTATTTGAGTCCATATGACATGCAGTAACAATGCATTTACCCATTTTACTGTGAAATATAACTGAATATATGAAGAGAGATGTTTACAGTATAATTTTTGCCAGGTAACTGACGTTTTGGCTACTTAATGTACTTGAACTAAACAAGCATTTAGCCACTCATGCGATATCTTATGTTTAAATCTATGATTCCAACCTAATTGTGTGTACGAGAAATGTAAATATTAAATGGGACAGTGATTGGAAAGTTTAAAATGGGCATCGAAACAACAAAATATGGATTTCTGAAATTAGTATTAAAGCCTTCATAAAATTCCTCGAGATTTGGAGAAGTCGTATCAGTTCTGAGGTATTTAATGAAATCATCTACAGTTTTCATTAGGCTATTGCACCAAACAATAACATTATTTGTAAAAATATTTAAACGATAAAAATAATCTTAATTTGTAATAATACACTGTACCAAATTATACGTTCACCAATTTCTAGCTTTGTCACCATTACAAAGCATTCATTCACTACAGTGGTAATTTTATATTGGTTTTTTTATTTTCCATAGAATCATATAATATAATCACTCAGTCTAAAAATAACAAATATGTACAGAAAAAATATGTGCATACGTCACTAAAATTCTTGAGAGCTCCACTGAAGTTTTGTTTTAAATCTACAGTTTACGTATTTTACAAAGAACGAAACCAGTATTCCAGTCATTTCTAGAGGTATCAAGAACTTAATTACAAAATCTACTTTTACTTTAAATTGTCATACTTAATTTATATACATAATGTATGATACATACATATATAAACAAAAAATTTAAAAAAAAATTAATGGAGCTTTCGTTAGATTTTATTAGTTCGTTGATTTGTGTTAATTTATTTGGAAAAATGTGCGTTATGCATTTTTTTTTAAATATAAATCTACACTTTAACATGTATAAGTTTATTATATGTTTATTATTTATACATGCGACTCATGGGGCTTTTTCACGTTTTTCATGAATTTAACCTGTTGGTGATCAGTTTCACTAATAGTTGCATTTCAAGCTCTGAACGACTTTGTATAACCTCAGTTTTCACCTTAAAATCCAGGAAATCAGAATTTAACCTGGATCGAGACGTTCGCATGGTATTGTTTTCGTTAGCCTTATTATATATATTATATTCGATATAATATATTCGAAATGCATAGTTTAAGTGAAATGACCGACGGTCAATTAATATGACCATTATGCACACTAATTATAAAACGAACAGAGTGAATGAATGGCGATTCATTTTCTATCTTGGCTGGTGGTGAATGAGCTACTGTTCGTTTGTTTCTTATCTATGTTCATTATGAGATTCGACGCGAGCTCGTGAAAGTCAATTGCATAGTTAATCCAGCTTGGATATTAAATTAACGCACTTAAGTATATTCCGTAAATGGACAAACGGAACGTCGACAGATGGTTCGGATACTTCTTTTAACCTCTTAAGGAATACCGAGATATGCAAATTGCGTATTTCAATGAAAATTTAATTTATCATCGCATGCCGGCCGGACTCTTTGATAAATGAGAAATTCATTATATGTGATGATTTGCATTTGTGAATGTCAAAATAATCAATAAGCACGTACAATTATTTCATCTCTATCAAACAAGACAAGATTTGAATTGGATAACAATAAGCTTCCTTGTGGTAAACTAGAAGATTTTTGGATTTATTTAATTAGCAGGCATATTTTTATAGTTTGTATAAGTTTAGGTGTTCGACGGTCAACCTAAAAGTTTAAGGGTGTACAGGGAAACAAGTTTTAAATTTGATTGAGCGATTGGCAAACTTAAATCATTGGAGTTGAATAATATAAACATAAACACCTTTTCCACAGTATAAGAATCGTAATAATTTATTTAATTTAAAATATAATAAATATAAAATACCTATAGAAACCACAACTATAAAAATAATTATAGTATATATTCTACTGCCATTGAAGTGTATCTTTTTTTATTTATCTGACAAGGCAAATAATTAAAAAATATTTTAAAGGCTTATGATATGCCAACACTATAAAAAACAAATATTTTAAAATGGTCCAAATAATATAATTTATTTATTTGATTGAGTTTTAAAATCATCGGTTATGAAATAAAATGGCAACATTGAGTCTGACAGCGAGAGCCATGACTCGCCAAAATATTTACAGCAATTACCGAATATTTGTGTAGTCTGTATTCTGGCTTTTCTTTCAAATATTATAATCTCATTAAACCGTGTATATAAGGTTATTTTTGAGGTACACTTTTACTGACTAAATAAATATCTTTATATTAGCACATATGCTTTTGGATACCGTACTTAAAAAATGTAGAATATTCATATAGAATTTCAAAGGTTCCTACCAACCTAATAATCCACGATTGTAAATAATGTTTAATGGGTATTATTGAGACATTTTGTATAAAATATTCAATTCAAACGACCGATTAAGCCTACACGCATCAGTCGCGTAGCTAATCTCCGTGTTGTATTTACCGACATTACATCTCTATTTGCACGAGCGCCGTTAACACGGTGAGCTGTTAAGAGATTATGAATAATAATAAATGTGTTTAGTAAAAAAATAAAATAGAAGATGGTTTGGTGTATATGTATGTCACGACGGGCCGCATAACGGTGAACAGTCTGCAAAGAACTTCTTACTATACGATCAAACATCGTAACAACAGGGCTGCCATTATCACAATACAACTTCATTCACACCTTTTTAATTGAACTTGCATTTCATCAATATGATATTACAAACTCGAGTGTGTACCTGTCATCGCCGTGATATAATTGGAATGTAGGAAAATCACGCCAACAATGACGATATCAAGTTATTTTTAGACTTACAACTACGAGAAGAATCAGCAATACATACCTGAAACAATGCAGACAAAAATATGAATATTATTATTTAACCACATTTATGTAATATAATTATTTATTATTATTATTAAGAGTGGGTTTTTGTATTTTTTCCCATAAATGATGTAAGGACTTAGTAATTATTTTAATTACCAATTGATTGTACTGCGTATTAAAATAAGCAAAATACTTAGTCGTGTGACGCCTTCCCTATTGTCGGGAGTCCCTTTATAAGGGGTTGGCCACGCCACCTTGGCCTTTACGGAAGAATATAGTAGAGATGGTTTCCCAGGCCACCACACAGCAATGAGTACTTAAGATCTAGTTTGCTAAGAGCCGCCTTGTGGCCCAGTGGTTAGTGTAACGGATTCGTGAGTGAAGACTCCCGGGTTCGATTCACGGCACCGGAGTCACTTGGTAGATCTAGTTTAGCAAATACTTAGTCTATAAACTTAATATTGTATCATAATGTATCAAAACATTGTATGTAAAATATATTTAATAAAGAAATAGTATAATAATAAATTATATATCTAATATATTATGACATCAGCGTATGCTGAGATCATTTCATGAAATTGAAATTGAATTTCATTGAAATTATAAAATATGTGTATACAAAAGAAATCAATAGATATTTATGTATTTAACTTAAAATAACTTTTGTAATTTTTCATTCATATCAAATCAAAAAATAATATAATAAAAAAATCGAGATAATTATTATATGTTTTAAT
Organism: Agraylea sexmaculata; assembly: GCA_022606485.1. Taxonomy (NCBI): domain Eukaryota; kingdom Metazoa; phylum Arthropoda; class Insecta; order Trichoptera; family Hydroptilidae; genus Agraylea; species Agraylea sexmaculata. The sequence continues at coordinate 21,619 of JAGTTH010002430.1, forward strand.
GAAGCCAAAGAGATTGAAGTAGATATAATTTTTCATGGATTGTTTCCTTGATTTCAAACGTACATTAATAAATATACAGAGCTGTTTTATTGATTTTGCGACCTTTAAATTACAAAATGGAAATAAGAAGAGCATGGAATAAACAAGAGTATAACGAGATGTTTATAAGGAAATAAAATTTTTTGTAGGTTTTAAGAAGTTGTTATTCGATTATTTACATTAGTTTGCACGAACCAGTTAATTGGAGGAGGGATTTTTTCCCCTTTAATAATTTTATGTATAGAAAAAATATTGTGTTTGTCAATAAAAATGATTATGAATAACATCTTTCAAATACATGTACGACAAAGTCTATTGAAAAATACAAAGAAGCATGAAATATCTAACTTATTTTTTAGCAACCCTGTCAAATTATCTGGCAGAGGGCTTTTGAACGCATTCCTTTTAAATATATAAGTGCGCACAGTGGGTCGCGTCACATCATAAAAGCCTTTTCAGACTGATCAAATGAGTCTGTATTCTCAGAATCATCCAATTCTAATCATATGCTTCGATGAGATCTTATCTATTCAGCATCATAGCACTCCGTGGGAGAAAATGCAAGAACTGTTTGGAATTCGCATGTTGTAAACCGATTGAACTATAAAAATATTACACCACAACAAAAACACCATCCGAGATGCGATTTTAACAGCTATCAAATAAATAACCGTATAATATCAATTCAAAATACTTTATGACCCTACCGGACGTGATAAAGAAAACACGCGATCCCCAACAATAAATTAAGATAGTGGTTTATAATTGAATCAAATAAAGAGTTCTTCTAAAAAAATTGCCTTTAATAAGCTAAATATAATTTTATCTGAAATTTATAATAAATATTAAATTTAATTTAAAACAGAATGTATTGAATATTTTCACTGTAGTATGAAGAGTGAACTCTTGAGATAATTATAGCATTTAGCGTTGAGCCGAAGAACGTGGATTTCTCTCGTACTTTTTTTTGCTATGATTGTTTTAAAAGATTTTTCTTCAAAGCATTCATTGCGAATCCGGGCTGAATTCTTATCATCTTAAATTTCACAGTATTATTTTATAAAAACACCCACTGTTTTGAATTCTAACAATATGGAAATTCGTATCGAATGATCCAAAGATTTCTATAAACGGTTTGGGTGTTTTATGTGCTTGTAAAATTTATATTGAATAATAAACAAATCTAAGATTATTCTTCTTTTAAAATGTAGAATATTATTGTAAATATATAAAATCGGACTCTGACCAGAAACGATATAATTTTGAGTGGGAAAAATATTATTTCATATTTTTGTATACCATATTCAATAATTTATAATTTTATTTCCAAGTAAATAACGCAATAAATTATACATATTGATAAACAGACTAGATCTTTAAAAAAAATGTCATGAATCTGTCTCGTTCCAAACAACACTAATTTTAGTTATTCGTGCGAGTCAATTTAATCGACATTATTTTACCAAAATATTTTTTTTATAATAAACACCTCTGTTCTCAAGTTCTGTACGTGTAACAAGATTTTTTGAATCAAATAAAATGTATATTAGAATTTAATGCCTTTATTGAGTATTTATAAAATGTGAAATGTCTTAATAAATTAAAGCGATATTGATTTAATTATACCTACGTGATTAACTTTTAATCAGTTAAAATTATGAAATAAAATGGAATTTGGGGTATCACAAAAATATACTTAATAACTGAGGAGTTTATTGAGTATTTTAGTTGATTTTAGTAAATGTCATTCACTTTTCGTTGATGCTAACGAGACTACGTTTGTGAGTATTAATTAATTATTTTTCCTATCCTCCTAGTATTTTTCGATACCATATTTATGTTAGAGTCGATATCGATAAATATTTTTTTATGATTGAGAGTCGGTTTCTTCAAATAGTAAGCAATCTAACTTCAGGTTCAAATGTTTGTTTGGAGAAAAATAAAACAATCAGCTATCATGTTTACTGCCTAGTCAATTTCAGATAAATATTTTGGTCGAAACCATCAAAAGGCTGTTGCACTCTTGAAATAAGAGCAAACTTCCCGTCGTAATGTATCGAAGATGTAGTCTCACCACGATTTTACGGTATGTTCGCGTGATGTTTAAAATAATGATCGTGTCAAATATGCTGCGAGGCCAAAAATATATAGGTATGTATATCTTTAAGATAATTGTGTATGGATATATTTTCGTGTGATTTGTGTTTATTTTCCTGAAGTGTGAATCCCACGCTTTATGCAATCCGACTACGTCTAGTTCATTGCCACTTATTATGCTATGTCACGATCACCTTTCCATTGAAAAATAAATCAAACTGATATCATTTCATACATTATAGAATATATTTATTTTTTAAACGCACAACAAAGCGTATTTTATAATAATCACGAACTACAACCATGAATTTCTTAATAGACCAAGTTTCACAGAATAAACAACTTTCACGCTATTGCAAACAGTTTACAAACTCAAGCATATTATTGACAGATGCATTATAATCATGTATACTTGGTCTTGAAGAAATTTCTAAAATTGATAATGATATATTCAATAAAAATTGAGGGGTTGGATGATTGGAAGTTTGCCCCTTTTCCATAAAATGACATATAAAATAAAATATTTTATAATTTTATTGGCATTAAGATAATAAATACTTGATTATATAAAAGACAGACTTTGTTTTACTGTATTATCTCGAAATTGACAATTTTAATATACGCCCTTATTCCACCTAGGCCACCAATTAAAATTAAAATAATGTACTGAATTAAATTGAAAAAAAAGTGTTTTTATCAATAATATATTGTTGAAAAAACATCATTTAATACAATAAGCCTTTAATAATAAGAAAATAATACAGATTATAAGGAAACCTGGTCAATTAGGTGTCCAACTTAATTGAGCAGATTAGATAAATTAGTTTTATTTAATATTAATTCTTTGATATTTATGTATATATCAACTTATAGATTGTTTCACAAACCTAGGGTTGGTTTGATCATGAGATCTGGAATAAATTCTGCTCCCATAGAATATTTTTATAAGTCAACCGAACCATTTGTAAGATGCAAAATTGGAAAATTTATTATTTAAAATACTCTTGTAGTTTGAATATTAAACCACTTGGGTAAAAGACAATTAGCAAAATTCCGTTGCATAACTTCGACAGGCTACACTTTTTGGATGCTCTTTTTTTATATATACATATAGGTAATATTATATTGAGAGCGTTTAAAACCTGTCGTAGTACAAGATCCCCGTGGTTGGGCACATTACGGTACCCTTATTTACAGTTAAATTTATTGCATACAAGCACTGCCCCCTGTATATGATAAACACTATCGGATTCATTTCGCCGAAATTAATACCAACGCTTCCGTGTTCACCCGGTCAGATTAATCGGACATTTAAAACCTCTATCGTGATGAAGGATTTATGAAAGAGCCTTATTACTTTACAGAATTAACGAAGGATCGATATCACGCATTCCACCCTGAGAACAATTATATATTTAGTTTATATAGTCAGCTTGTAAAAAGCTCAGGGGATTAGACCCGTTGCTACAAAGACTGTAGTCCCGCTCAATTAAAAATATTTAAATTGATTTGATCGGTTATTACAACTGGGAGATAAGTAATAATATTTATAAAATCCCGATGGATCGCCTTGATCCAGGTTGACTCTGATTACCTGTATTGTAAGGTAAATACTGATTATGAAGTCGGTGACCTCTGAAACTAGTAATACTTAAGATCACTGACAGACAATTAACACGTTGTTTTTTCTATAAAAAAAACCACTCAAAAAAGTTCCTTGGGGCGTAAATAAATAAATAAAATATTGTGGAAAAAACATATATTGCAAATTATTTATAAAAATAATTTCAATAGACAAAATTAATAAATAATTTCATACCATGTACTATTTATTGTATAATGGAGGTTTTCCAATATAAATTTCAATAACCATCTAAAAGATTGCCCAGCTATTGAAAGTTTTACATCAAATATAAAAGTATCAACTTATTTTATTTTATTTGAATGGCCAAAACCTCTTCCATAAATCATTTTAGTATTTTTCACTATTTATCGGATAGACAGTAAATATAGTTTATTTATATAAAACGATTGTAGATATTATAACAAATATTGAGTGTAAATAAATTGTGATCTAATAAATAAAATATATTTTTGCTGAATATTATTAATAAAATCCATTTAAACGAGATTTTGGGAAGAATAAAGTGATTGTTCAAATCGTTAGCTTAACATTAACAACATTTTTGTTTTGAAATAATTAAATAACTTAGATTGACGAAGAATTATCATGCCCATTTCACAACCAGAAGCTGAACTGAGAATACTTACTTACTGAAATATAAAAATTTAAAATCTGAATGCATTTAGAACCATTTCATTAAGTAAGTATGAACTTTTATATTCGCACACAATACAACATGTTAAATATGTTTTAAGGGCAATCGCATGATTCGAACCGGTTCATCTTCTTTTAATAAATTACAAAACTGTCCGTTATTCGAAACTCTTCATATTGGAAGCTTTTTGTTGATTTTGATATGAAAAAAAAAACAAATGATAACGGTGGTATTCAAAAGAGAGAATTGCAAAATTGATGTGTGATTTCCGTAACTAATTATTGATCTCTCCTATACAAAGAGGAAATACTATTTATAAAGCGTATTTCCGAGAATGTGATGAAGATGTCGGCACACTTTTCATCTTAATGTGTTGCCAAAGTAATAATATTTACCATGCAAGTTTGCAACTTATGTACGAGTAAAATAGTATAAAAAATTATTACATTTCTATAGACTTCTTTAATATAACTGCCAAAGATTATATAGTTCATTAGGTATAAATAAGAGAATATACTATTTACATTTTTTCAAACGTTCGCAATACAATTTCTTCCTGATAAGAGATTCAATAAAATTGCAATACTCTACGAATTATATTCTATGAAGAAGCCTAAATCTTAATTTCTCAGAAGCTTATGAAACAATCAAAAACCCAATAGACATTTTATAAATTTGATTTGATTTGTTAGTTGTCTTTATAGAATATACATATTCTATGTCAAACTATAAATATGCTCAGAAACAAAATAATTTATCGCTACATACAGTTGTTAGTTCTAAGCGAAGTTAAACATTTGTTCTACAAACAAAATAAACAAAGATTAATATATTATAAACATAAATGAAAAAATGTGGTATATGATATATCAATCATATTGAGTAATATGTCTTACTCGATGTTATAATCTCGGTTAAACCGAAAAAAATAAAGCAATCTTTGTGCTTAATTACCCATACTGAAAATTTGAATATTGCAGATTGCAGAGTTTTTCTACTTATTACGAAACAATGAGAAAGAGAGTGAAATGATTGATAAATGAAAATTCAATCACCGTATCGCCGTTAGCCAACAATTGCGAGATGTCGGGGGTTTATTATGATTTTTTTTACATATTTTTTAAAAATAAACTACATTGTAATACATTTCCCACGTGGCATTGGCCGTGACATTTGTGTGGGAGTTAGTAAATAACAATGAAAAGCGTTTACATTTTTACACGGTGGATTATATGTGATTTATTATCTAAAAATATTATGAAGCAAATAATATATATTATTAGTTTAAATACAATCAGTGTATTTATTAAAAAAAAACTTTATTCAAATTATTAATACCCCATAAAATTACAAAATATGATCATAATAATGTTTTACAGACGCACTAACCCACGCAAGCTCGTTAAGGATTCATCATTATAATGTAATTTATAATATATTGCCTTCTCCTTATAAGCGTTTCCGTATATTAAAAACATCGTACAAGAACTAATAAATCACAAATTCGATGTCTGGGCTATTTTTAAAATTACCAGTATATTTTGTGGCTAAAACAATGTTTATTTAGTTTAGTTTCCATCAATTATATACCTAAACAACATAACCGCTATTATAGAGAGGTAAAATTTTCAACAAAACAACATGTGGGAAAGCTCACACAAATTTGTATTTTATTATAATACGCATAAACAGGTTGTTTAATTATTATTTCTCCCACGAACATTAAATATGTATCAAAAATCAGTAAAAAACAAACTACTGTATGAATTAATTTTAATTAACATTAAAATTATAAAGTCAGTTCCATTATTTAAAAAAACAATTTCAAACAAACTATATAATAATATCATATAGTAATGTAAACTATATAATAACAAAACAAATATATAATAATATCAAATTTTTATCCGCAAGCATACTTTTTTTGAATGTAGAGAAATACAATTACCCATACCAATTACTATTATTGAAGATATTTTTTTTAATCTTTTCACTAAGAAATCGTGTGATAAAAAATATTTATTTGGGATATTGACGTCATTGAAATAAAGTAAAAAAATTACATCTTGTGTATTGCATACGTGTATATTTTATATGAGTTGCCTAGTATCAAAGACGATTCTTCATCACTAAACATATTTTATGCCTTAACAAGAACATTACGAACAAAAAGAGTCAATTTTCATAATAAGATTAATATTCAACTCCATTTTTAAATATGTTTGAGCCGGGTTTTTTAACGATATTAATGTACAACTAGGTAGGACACATTCTGAAGAATATGAATTATCAATAAAAACCACTTCGAAAAAAATAGTCTTAAGTCGTCTTTGATAATGGCTTACATATATACCTCTTTACCCTCTCTAACTCGAAATCGGCGAGGTTTATCAAAAATGTTTTTTTATAAAATCTGTCACAAATCTACTGTTCTACAATTTTTATTATGAGTTTTAACATCATTGGAGCTTTTTAAACTGAGATAATCGTGAAAAACTGATTATTGTGACCTTTGACCTCGATTTTTCAGACTGCTCTTAGAATATCAAAATAAAGGTGTATGCAAAATTACAAATTCTTTGCTCAAATTGAGTGGGAGCTCAGAGTGGGAATATTTTAAACGAACGAAAAATAATTAACTTATTTCACAGTTTTAGTCACAAGTTATATTTAACATTTACAAGCTGCTATAATTTTATGGGAAAAATCAAACTTGTTTCCATAGACTATCTCCATTTAGAATGTTTTCACTGGTTAAGGGTGCATGGTTATAATAATAATTTTATGTTTTATGGTTGAGATGAGAGTATTTATATAAAATGTCTCAATAGTTGCAATGACAATAAAACAGTAATGTGAAATGTTGAAGGTGTAGTATTAATAATACGATGGAGTAAGGCAATGCATCAAAGAATTCCTCTTGAGGCAAGTTGCTCCTATCCCAATATGGCCAATGAGAGATGAAGTGGTCTTCTATAATACCAGCTGATGTAATGTGAAATATTCCACAGACTTGAAAAGAACGGTCACATACCGTCATGGAAATAACACAACACTTCTAGTTTACACTATAAGGATATACCGCAATATTTTCAATTACCACAACCGCTCGGAATCCCTCCTACAGCATTCAAATAAAACAATACGTCTATTTTATTAAAGAATCAATTAATGTTATATTTTTATCCATGATCGTGATTAATATGAAAATAAGAATCTCCCAAAAAGAAAAATTTGTCTAACTAAGTGTTGCAACCATAGATGTGCCGACTCAGACGAATATTCAATTACTATCTTTCTGAATTTGTTTATAAATAATCTCACACTGTCACACTTATTGGAAATTATATATTTTGTCACATGTTTTTTTTAGGTTTTGTTTAACGGTACAAAGTTATATATTGAATGAGTATATTATTTAAACATTGTCATCAAATAAAAAATGCACTCACACTTTTCAATCAATATTAAAGATTTCATAATATTCATAATTTAATCAGAAACCCGATTAGAACATTTAATACACTGAATTGACTTCAATTTACACTTGTATTAAATATAAAAGTATGAAATTGGAATAAATTATTTAATAAAATGTATAGTACAACGAAATTCTTAATTGATACAATTACAGTGGTACTTCGACATACGAATGCCCTGACATACGAATGTTTTGAGATACGACGAATAATATTCGAGAATTTCTACCTCGACATACGACGAAAATTTGGGATACAAAATATTATGCGCGATAATTTTATAGATGATCGCTAATTTTTATGGAAGGTCACTACTAGAATTTCGCGCCAGAATTATGTATATGTAAAAATCAATTAATAATCAATAAATATTTATTATGAGCGTTATTACTAGTTTATTTATTATAGTTTATTAACTATCCATTGCCGATTTTACAAAATGTACATAAACATTTTTTTTATTCAAAAACACGTGGTACCTTAGGAGAACCATTTTTTGCTAGGATTTTTGGGGGATTGGAACTGATTAATGGCAGTTTGTATGGGAAAAATTGCTTTGAGATACGATTGTTTTGACATACGACGATGATCCCGGAACGAACTAATTCGTATCTCGAGGTATCACTGTATTTTGAATTAATTTTAATTTGAAATTACATGTACAATATATTAAATTGACTAAAAGGGTATGTGTTTTAGGCGTATTGCAGCTTGTGAATAAAATTTGTAAGAATTTGTAATGACTGATGACATAATGAAGTTGAAGGTGATACTTTTAACATAGTATTATTGAATATCGAGGCGTGTGTTGACATTTGTTTATTTCTTGACATTGTGATGTTGTATTGTACATACCCTCTTGTGAACATAATGAACATGTATCTGCAATGGATATTGTAGGACTTTCCAATCAAGGTTCGCATTCCGCGAGGAAAGTGTAACGCTACTTATTGAAATGTGATTGTTGAAGAGAGTGTGATGGAGACGAGCTGCTCCTCACGACTGGTGACCCTCAGGCATATCGTGAGTCACCAAGAGCCTCTCTCCAGCAAGTGGGACACTTCATTCCACCACTTCCATTTCCACCTCTACAGGCCTCACACACACTTGTCTTCTTCGTGGACACATATCAATGGGAAATGCCAACATGAGAGCTTTCTTACATTATTACCAAAAAAATAACCTTACATTTAAAAAAAACATTATGTAAAGGAGCAAAAGTTTGGGCTTTTTCAAATTGTTCAAATTCTGCTCAGATTGAAAATATATTTATTCAATCAGCTATTTCAAATAATGTTAATAAAACCACTATCTATTCATCTAAAAGGTTTACTCTTGTGTAATGTAAGATTAATAAGGAAAACCCTTGAATTGTCACTTAAAAGAATTGTTGTTCAATTCTAATTAAATACAATAAAACAGAAAAATAAACTATTTAAATGCCTCTCTGAGTTAAAAATATATGTAAACCTTGCGATTCCTAAGCGTGCATCACTGTAAACGTACATCGTAAAGACGGTAATAGAGTTGGGTTGGTGTAATTTTGATCGGTTTTTTGTTAATTAGTGCCTCGCCCGAGGCATTAACTAACAAAAACCGATCATAAGTATAGTTAAGTAACTCTACTATCGTATTTAGGGTGACGTATGCCTGGGAATCCATTACTTTACTCTAATGTCCTAAATTGTTAAGTGTAAGCTAAAGCGAGCAATAAGGGCAACAGCTGAATTTTGACATAATAGTTGCACAAATTGCAAACAGGTTAAATAAAAAATAAATTCAAACCCTAACTAAAAAGTAAAATGATATATGAGGATACTTCTCCCTATCCTCATATATCATTTCCCTCTCCCTTAAAATAATAATCTAATTTGTTTTCTTTAATACGGTGAGATTTTTTCTATTAATATTAAAGTAATAAAATGCGACTCTTAATAATTAATTACTCTTTAAAAAAAATCGACTTACTCAAAGACATGACCTAAATAGACTATATATTATACTGGTGACTCTAAATATTAAAATGAAGTTATTAATAATATTCCTAATATTAATACTATAAAATAGTTTTGTTAGTAATTTATTACATAATGGTATTAAGTTCACTTACTTAGTAGTATCTTATCTAGATAATAATCCCATTTACATATATACTTTAAAATATCATACAACGATAATGGGCTAATAAATTTTTTAAATTGAGTCTACATTCTACAATATAACAATGGCAATCACGACATTGTCGATCACAAAGTTTCCTTTTCAATATATTTTAATGTAACTAACAAATTTTCAATTCCAGTGCAAAAAACAAACTTTGATGTGAAAGAATCTCACGACAACTCGAACCTAAAATAACCAACTGAAAATGTCAATCGATTCTAAAGTTTTTCAATTTCCTGATCGGCGAATGTCCAACAGTATTACAAAAGCACCTTATATTTATACGTGTTTTTATATAGAAGTCGAAATTGCTTTTGAAAATGCCTTCAATGAATAGATTCAAAACTATAATTAAAAAACTCTAAACAAACTCTCTAGTTATGGTAGTCATGTAAAGAATGAAGGCAAAATAAGACAACAAAAAACTAGGGAAATAAATTTATTAATTATTTTTATCTCTATATTTAATCTTTTATATTATATGTATATAATCTAATACAAATAAAACAGGAAAAATTTGCTTCCAGATAAATGAATCCATGAATTTAATATTTAAATTGAATGGTATATTGTATACTTTAGATTTTCGAGTAATGAATAAGATGTTTATCCCAATAAAATTTATGATGATTGTGTGGATGCTGTAAAATTTCCCTGATCTAAATTCTCGTTATTCTTGAGGCTTTGTGGGTCATCATCAGATCTTCGTGTCTATCAAAACATCATTCAGTGAATTACAAACTAAAGGAATGTACAAAGGTCAGCTGCTTTCGTTTTAAAGCGACATTTAAATCAATTCATGTGTGCTTTTAAAATATGAGTACGTAAATCAAAATGAACGAATGATTTTATTTTTGCTTCCATAAACTGGTCGTTGGTAAAATATTAAAAAGTCTCCACATTCACATAATTTATCGAATAAAATATATGTAGAGAAAAACCAGTCTTTCTAGTTAAGTGCACTATTTTATAAGCGTTATTGAAGAAAGCTTCACAAGTCCAGTGGCCCAGTTAGGTAGCTTAAGTTACCACACCTTAAATGTCAAGAAGTCGATTATCATGGCGACTTCAGACTATTAATACAGAATGTGTCGTATTTTGGTATGTGAACTTATTATAAGACCTGTCGAATGAAACATTCAATAAATCAATATGTGAAAGCATAAATTGATTAAATGTTAGTACTAAGTGTCACGCCGAGCTATATTATGATTAAATGCAAAAGTTATATATATCGTACATATACGTACATATTACAACTAAAAAAATCACTTAATAATTTTTCTTAAATGAACCAGGGTATCGGGAAAATATATCAATACAAATTTTGTTGTAGATGCAAGTTATCTCTAAATAGTAAGCTATAACAATATACTAATTTGGTTATTGTGTTAAACCATAAACAAAAAATGTGTGTAAATGATAAATAATATTTTTAAGCGGATAAGAAAAGCTGGGCGTTAATCGGATAAAGGTTCGAGTGCACAAGTTTGCTAGTTATATCCCAAAAATATTACAAATAAAATATAATTATTTATTTATACAGGGGGGACTTGAATTGACTGAGAATATTTTAGTGGGTGGTTGAATATGGCAAACATTAATTAAAAATAATTATAAATAATAATTACGCATTTAACAGACACAACACTAACAATAGATAATTCACAGAAATAGATGATTCCAAGATATGGACAAATTACATTAAGTTAGTATAAAATTAATTAAATTAAGTACAAATGAATATGGGTACCACTAACTGTGAAATTAGTAAATTTATTTATTATTATTTATACATTGTAATAATTACATGATCCTAACAAGGAGGTAATTCTCGACTTAGTATAACGTTTCACTTGCACTATCAAGCGCAAAGATTGAGACGCGGTATACATTACAGAAAAAAAGATGTACAATGAAATAATAAACACTTCTCACGTTTGAAGAGTGTCATAATTTATTCAAATACTAATGACCGGTTATGATAAAAAAAAATGTCAAGGCGAGTCTGTCTATTAGATCATCTTGACTGCAGACTAGCGAGAGTGACAGATTTGAGGTCAAAATAAGACACGATCGAAAATCACCTAAGGCTGAATAAATTAAATTAAAAAGTCAACAAATAATTATTAATGTCCGTATCGTTCGATTCCATGTGTCATGAAAATTTATGGTAAATATATTGATTTATGATAAACTTTTTTATTGTGAGAGCATCTGACACACCAATATTTTTCCATGAATATGTTGTTTCATCATTAATATGTTGTTTTTTTTTGGGGAAAATTATCAATTTTCCAATACATATTTGCTTATTTAATATTAATAATCTTAAATTAACTGAGATCAATATGAAAGAGAATAAATCGAAACTACATATTATTTACACATGTGATAATTTCGCTTCTACGTGTCAACCATAACTTTTATTTATGTTATAATTAATTGATTTGAAAATCAATTTATATTGTAATACCGTATTACTAAAATTTAATTGTTTTTACCAGAATCAATTTTAACCTAATTTTAAAATATGATCGGTAAAAATTATACTGAGACGAGACTTTCATTAAGATTATACATAAATATATCGATAAAAGCAGCTTATTTGTATATTTGTTCTCATATTGTGGAAGTTTATTTGATCTTATATCAAATATAAAAAAATCAATAATAGATTCCTCTGTTTACCAAAAACAATTATTTGTAGTAAGTTTTCACTATTCAAATACGTACTTGTTTCAGAAATCTTAATAATCTATAAAATGTGTACAATACTGAGAGATAAGCAATGTTATATAAGTTATACCAGCTCAGGGGATAAGACTACAACTACTGCATGGCTACAAATACTGTGGTCATGGGTTCAAATCCCACTCAAGTAAAAAAAAAATTGATTTGATCGGTTATTATGACTGGGAGATCGGGAACAATATTAATAAAATCCCGATCGATCGTCTTGATCCAGGTTTACTCTGATTTCCTGGATTGTAAGGTAAATACTGAGGTGATTATTAAGTCGGGCAGAGCCGCTCTGTCGGTGGCCTGTATAACTAGTAAAAGTTAAGATCACCGACAAACAATTAACACGTTGTTGTGTCTAAAAAATCCCTTTAAAAAGAAAATCTATCAGAGATGTTGGTTTTCTGGTATTCCAGACGAGTGTTTTCTCTTAATTATAATAAAATAAAAAATAACAATAAAAGACGTACATTATTTTGGAACTTACAATTTAATGCTTGTGATTTATTTTTGAATCATTTTGTGATAAATGTGTATTTATTAAGTGATTTTAAATGATCACCTAATATTTTTCCTGCTTCTACTTTTACAATAGATATCCGAACAATTAACAAAATGAGCTGTGCTGTCATCGGTGTAGTCCTACATAATGTATATTAATTACTCTTATACTCGTTTGTAATTCTCTCTGTTGCGATACTGAATAATGAAAATAACCATCATAAAGTGTAATATGTGTTGGTCGTAAAAATAATTAAAGTGTCGTTTAGAATGTTGATGGGACGGCATGGAATGGATTGCATCCGAGAGGCGGTCTGTTAAACATATTGCCGAAAAAGTGACCGTAACTGTACTTTGATAATTACAATATGAAATATTATATTATATTGTATAACAACCATCAATACTCATTGCTTTTCGACAAGACAATTAAAAATTAATTAATAGCCATAAAACTATTTTTTTCAGCCAACTGACATCAACGATCCAAATCGTTCGTTGTGAAAGGTTTAATAAAGTATGACATACATAAGTAATGCAGAATCAGATGACCGATTAGTCTTGTAACATCATTATATAATAAATATTGTAATTTATATAATTCGACCTTTACAGTGATTATCCGGTATATAGCATGTAGGTAAATCGGTTAAGACCACACCCAAACCACCATTCTTCACTATTTAGATTTCGATCTCACAAACAACACACGAATATTTCATTTTACAATTGGAAAGTTGAATATTAATGCATTCTCTCGTTAGACAAATAATACATCGTATGAGAAAAAAAATATATGTGCGATGATGATCAAATCTAGAAAATATTCAGTATATTCAACAAGCACGTTAATAATCATACAATTTTTAATTCACTTGATTTGACAAAAAATATTACTCATTAAGTATATTTTTATCAATGTCTCTATCAACCCCAAAAGTACAAAATACATTTTCTTTTAATTATATAGGCGATCGCGAAGGGTAAAAAATATATATTTAAATTCTATCCCTATTCGCCCTATTTTACGATATATAAAAATGTACTTTTGTCTGGTTCATTAATAAACTGAAGTAGTGGTAACTATAAGTATTACGTAATTGTATTTTTTATTAATATTTAATACTAGCCTATAATGAAACACGTACACAATATAAACTTGCTCCACATATCATATATCACGAACACAAATCGAAAGAAACATAAATCAACGTATTATCGGCATTGAATCATCATTCTATGAATCCGATAAAAAGTCATAAAATATTCATATTCGATAGATTTAATCTCATTGAGACAATACTTCGGTTGGTGTAATATTAAAACAAAACAAAAAACAAATTATATTGTTTATGAAACGGAATATTGTTGAACCGCAGGAGCGATCATAATAAAGGTGCCGTTTCGACTAACGGACGTTTTGACTTTTTTTGTTATGTTGTTCGAACAAATAACGAGACCGCGAGATCTTTTTATCTAACGATATAGAATTGCAATACTATTTTGAATAATAATAAATGTTATTCATATTAGAGAAGTGTGTCTGCACAGACAGAAGATGGAACCACACGCTAGTTGCATTCTTCGCAATGTCGATTATTTTTATTGATGATGATGGTTACATATTACAATCACCAACAATATACATATTTTGATATTAACACTGAAATAAAAATCAAAAACAGCTCAACCATTTGAATTTAAACATTTTAAGACAATCAGCCATAATAGTTAAAATTATAATAAATATACAGGGTGGACTTGAACTAACTGAGAATATTGTAGAGGGTGGTAGTAATTCTGAAAATGTATTGATTTTTTTTAATTAATAATAAAAAAATATAATTTTAATATTTCATATTTTTTTCAATTATTTTTGCAAAATCATCCTGTATACCTATTAATAAAAAATATTTTTAAATCTGCTTAAAAAAGATACATTCTGGCAAAAATTATATGTTACTTAGATTTCCATACTTTTACTTAAACTTTCACAAATTATTTTTTATTTGACTACAGGTATAATAATTAAAGAGTAGATAATGTTGAGTCACTTTTAAGATAGTTAATACCATAGAAACAATAATATACAAAAAGTTAGTCATCAATTTAGAATTAAACAAAGAATATTTACTCCTTTTGCACAATAATATCCATAATTAATTATTTATGAGGATTAAGTTCACCAATGAAGTATAAATGCTATTATAATAGCTATAGAATGCTTTAAACAAATTAAATATGCAATAAAAAATCTTTTATCATCGCGCGAAAAGTCGCACGGTTAATGTAAAATATTATAATAATGCAAATGCAAAAATGCAAGATTTTATTTTACCCTGTGTGATTGACAAAATTAAAATAATCGATATAATATGAATAATTTCCTGAACAAACTACTTTATGCGTTTATCCGCAACGTTTCAATAACAATGGTTTCCTTGGTAATTGTTTTCACCTTCTACTACATGTTCATACATAATAAGTATGTATGCGAATTTGGGTTAAAAATAGACCATTACAAAATTATAACGAGCAGAAGGAGATTGACTTTAGAAGTGCCCAATAACGGTATATTATTTCTTCAATCTGAGAGTACAAAGGCGTTAGCATATCGAGTTTCCAACACGTACGTTGATAATGAACCGACCTCGATGTATTACACAGATAATATTATGTATATAGACAACAATTCCCAGAAAACTATTCTCGGCTCATCTTTTATCATCACTTTATGAAGGGTAAAAACAATAAAACTGGATAAACAGTCGAGTGAAGAGTCGACGAGCTTAGAAAGACACTTTTATTAATCTGATTAGACGAAGGTTCATACGCAGGTATAACTATGCATATAATTAATATATGATTATATTATTTACGTTCGAATAAAAACTGGCAATGATTGATCATACATAA
The DNA here is from genome assembly GCA_022606485.1 of Agraylea sexmaculata. Classification (NCBI taxonomy): domain Eukaryota; kingdom Metazoa; phylum Arthropoda; class Insecta; order Trichoptera; family Hydroptilidae; genus Agraylea; species Agraylea sexmaculata. Next base: position 37,835 of record JAGTTH010002430.1, read on the forward strand.
ATTATATAATTATTATTGAAATACCCAAAGGAACACCTGAACACGTGTGAATAATGATGATACAAAGCCCACATTATTTCGGGTGCTTTATTGGTTACGGTAAAACTACAAAATCAACATACCATATTTTTAATAATTAGATTTTATAGATTTCTACTAAATAAAATATAACAATCATAGAAATCCATCAAAATATACATCAAAGTTTCTTTAATTTTGACGCTAAAAAGAAGATGGAAAAGAGACAGAAGTTAATAAAAAAAAATATACCTACTCGTATCGATGTCACTATTAATACCAAAAGAGATTATTTATTTTTTATTTAAATTCCCCTAAATTCTATTATTATTAGAGACACGTTTTACGTAAAGTCTATGGTGTTTTTTATTTATTAAATTCACAGGGTCACGAAGGAGGAATTAAGTTCTTGAAAAATACACATAAACTCACAAAAGAAAAAAAATAACAACGTTTCGTAAATATTTTATTTATGATTATTAACGATTATTATGATTATTAAGGATTTAATGATCAAAATACAAAAATCTAATCAATATTCTCAAACGAATACTATTCACCCGAAGTAACCAATTTTGTAAAAAAATCTAAATACCATTAGTATTTTGATTCGTTCATGATATTCATTAAATATGTATTCGAGATTAAAATAACGTTTCTCTGGTAAGTTTTCGTATATTATAAATATACATTTTTCATAAAAATTCAGAAGATATTAATTATGCGAAATCAATTTGCATTTTAAATTGATAGAAGCGTGAGTGTGTTTGGTGGCACTTGTCTCGATTTACCGTTTGTTGTGTATTGTGTGCAACATCCCACGTGTGAGAAGATGATTCCACGTGTTATAGATATAATTTTATTCGGGCTGACGGTTAGTCCGGTTTGATGGCCCCACGGTTTATTTATTTTATACTCTTTTCAGTGCCTGATCAGCGGGTTAAAGTCCTCCCAAAAATAACAACCAGTCGGACCCGAGAAACCCGTTTCTTTGGAAGAACTCCTGGAACATGCACACGACCTGGTTTAAAAATATCCCGACGACTGATGCAGTTTTAAGAATAGTATAGCAAACTCGAGGACGGGAAGCCTTTACAATGAATGAATGCAGTAGACAAATACCACGAATAAGTAGATCGATTAGAAAGGTGAACCGGAGAACTATGTACTTTGCATTGTCGCCGTAATCTTATTATTAGGTATATTCAAACATTCTAACCACTGCATTTAAATAACAAACAATAACTTTAAATTTGACACCAATAAAGCTTTATAAACCGACCATAGACATAATCTTAATCTATGATTACGACTATAATAAAACGTGCAATTTAGATAAAATTATTTCAGAACAATCTGTTCAACAATTTGACTGATTGCCCTATATTTGCCCATTATCCTATGACAAAAACATATAAAAGAGGTCAATTAATTTATTAATACCCCGAAAAAAAAATTCCAACAAAAGCATATATTTTGTTTTAAAGATGTGCCCCTTTTAAAACTGCATATTCAATTACTTAATTTCTATTTCTAGCAAGCAACAATTTATTAACAGTTAAAAATCGCAGATTTCATTAACAACAAGCATAACAATTATCATATACTAATTAATTAATAGAAAATTTACGGAGTTAAGTATATTGTATGAAATTATGGTGATTGCCGAATACAATCTTAAAACTAGACTTAGGTATTTATATTTTTAATTAAACATTAAAATATAAATATTTTTTTTATAATAATCAAGATATATTTTGTAAAAAATTTAAATAACCATCTATCGTACCGCAATATCTGAATTCTTGTGTTAGTTTTAGGTAAGATTCATAAGAGGTATTCTATTATTAAATTATGCAACGTGTAACAATTTTTACGATTAATTATATTTTCAAATCAAGCCAATGAATACCTATTATAATTATCGTAAATATAATCATTAAGAAAGCCGAACGACTCTGAATTGACCAAAATCTACCGGAATCAGACCACAAAACTCAGCATGCATTTAAATGTGACCGTATTACGAAAATATTCAAACGTAACAGTGTTTATTGTGAAGATTAACAGAACGAACATCGATAAGGAACACATGAGAAAAAAAAACGCTCTCACGTGTATTTATTACTATATTTATGCAATTCGTTAAAATTTGGTTAGTCTGAGAAACCAACTAGCAATTCCCACGATGAAATTTATAAATACATTGCAATTTACGTAATAATATGGTTGTGGAGTGTAATGCATTTATCAGAAATATGAATGCGCAAAAAAATAATATTAATAAATGATTAATTGAAACTCGTCTTCAGGTTAACGAACCCAAATTAAAATACAATTATTTTTACGTATGTTCGTCAATACAATTATATTTAATTAAACATATCAACACTAATTAAATAAAACGATAATCTGTGACTGAATTTGTTTTTTACCACTCGTTTCTTTTGTTTGAAGAGGAAGTGTCAAACTTTAAAAATGCCCAGAAGTGAGATAACTTAGCAATCATTGTACGATATCGGTAAATTAATTCATCTGCGTGTATTTAAAGTTTGATATTTGCTCTACAAAAATAAGAAAAAGTGTGTAAATTGTTATTATATTCAATATATAATAGTGTTAGTGAGTCTTGCTAAATGATGTGTGTACGAATAGACTAGAGATTGGTAGTTTTCGCGTATACGCACCGCACGCACACATTATCATTACACTATTATATTAAACACTGCCCTTATAGTTTAGACTTTGAAGTACCTAATAATCATCACACAATGCAGGAAATCAGAGTAAAACTGGATCAATACGATCGATCGGGAATTTATTAATATTATTTATTGTAATCCTACGCTTGCGTAAGTTTTTTAAAAATAATATTATCATATATATAAATTTCTCAATTTCAATTTGTTTCAAATGTCTTAACGGAAAAACAAATGCTGCTAACGCAAAACAAAACGTTTAATTATAAATCACATTACCCAAACGAAATTATTATCTACATAATTTTGTTATAATAAAATAAAACCTACCTTATAATGACATCCCCAAGACGATGAAGAGTCCTGTAGTTTAATTCCTGTGATGCAAGTGCTGATTTAGTGTATTTTTAACAAGAAACAAGAGCGTACACACCGACTTTAACGATCGTCAAAATGCAAGTGCTGGAACAATCAAAACAACCGCTTGACAGATCACCAATACACACAAACAACACTTCAATACATTAAAAATGATCGTATACGTGCACAAAACCTGAACTCACACCATGACACACTTTCAAACCGGTCGACGCTAACGACATCTACTGGATTGAACGTGTATTCTTTTATAAATATTCGAAATTCAAATGAAACTCCACAATTTTAGAGTTAAAATAAAATAACATTTGATTACACGTTTGTATCCGATGATTTTAATAATATTATAGAATAATTTCCACCATAAAATAAATATAATAACTAATTCGAGATTGGTTTCAATTAATATACTAAACGTACAAAAGCCAAGGGCTATTCTCACAGTTCATTAAATAATTACTGAGTTCCACAACGATACTGAGAATCCAACCCGCAGTAATATTAGCAAACCAATTCAATCAATGCAGTTCAATGGAAATATACGAGACTAATTTCCAAGTACAGGGATAACTCATCAATTATTGAATGAACAAACATCCAGGCTGTTTCTTAAACTAATTTAAGTTGAATAATAGATTATGTCAATGTCAAGTTCTATTGGATTATATCGATCGACAGCGATGCATTAATCCTTAAAAATAAACATTGTGAAGTAATGCCATGAAACCGTATAAAAATAATCTAGCGAGTTATTAGATAATATTTTTATCGTGTTAAATTGAAAATTTTATATTTTAATTTCAATATTTTCCATGGTAAACATACCATTTTCATGCCAAATTAACACTTATAGAAAGTCTGCTAATTAATGATATTGAACTTCAATGTAAAAAATATATAAAATAGAGAATTTCAAGTTGTGTAAAAATTTTATTATTATTTATACACTATAAAATCGTTAATTTTATTTTAATATTAATTTTAAGAGCGTAGGATAAATAAAAATTAATAATATTTAAATCAATAAAAAGAATATGATAAAATTGCATGCTTTAAGGAGTTGACATAATATGTATACATATTATGTAGAAACATTATGGGTATATTTTATTTTACCATATATTTATTGTTTTATATTACCTCTTATATGAAATAAAAATGTTATTAAAATTCTCATGTTAGTTATAGGTTAAAAGATTTATATACTCTGTACCTATAAGTCTAATTCATAAGATGTTTTTTTATTAACAAATTATGTAAAATTCAAATTAAATAAAGAAATACATACATATATACAAACAAAATTATTGTAAAAAAGTAGTATGAAATTTTAATTTTGAATGTAAGTTGATTTAACGGCCAACTGTGATACTTTTCATATTAATGCATTTAAATTGTGTTTTCATTAGTAATATGAATTTCCATATTTTGTAAGCACCTGACGTAATTTAATCCTTGTGTGAATAGGGAATAATTATTCTGAACATATTATCAAACTAGGAAAGGTTAAACCACCGGTGAATTCACAAAACACAATTATTAACAATGAGAAAAGCCCCGGCCCATAATATCAATTAGCCCATATTAAAGAAAGTTTGTTGGTTTAATTTATGAGGTGGTTTGCATTATACATTAATCGGCCTGAATATTTCTATGATAAAATAAACTCTTATACTAGAATTTGTAGATATTGAATAAGACTTGTATTTTGATAGTGGCAAAAAATATGTAGTAACCGCCGGCTGCTGCTCTTCCCTTTTCCACATACGATATTTGATATACTGGGTACAGGAATCAACAAAGGTCGTTGAAATAATAAATTATATTCCTGATACTATAACAGTAAATATATCTTGTCAGATAGCGATCAACCATGTCAGAAATCTGATGCTTCATCCAATAAATATTAAGATTTTGATCACCCCCAGGTTAATAAGTATATAAAATAATATTATATCGAATTGATTGTTTTTTTTTTATTTTAATAACGTCGTGTTTGTGACTGTATCTTTTCGAAGTATATATGCATTGGACAAATAAAGTCGAGTTCGAAAAACGAAATTTACTCTTGTAGACGAATACCTACATTTATTCCAAGTATATCTGAATAGAGGGAATAAATATAACATATCAAATATTTATTTTTTATACTTTGTGTAAGCTGCAAGCACATTTTTAATAATGCGCGAAAGCTTCTTATTGGTAACAATCGATCACCTTAGAATGATGAATATTTGGTATAGTGTCAAAGCACAATTGTATTTTAGTAGGTAATCGTAAATAATAAAAACTGAATTGTGACTACATCTAAAGATTCTTACCATTTTCTGTTCAGAAAGAAGGTTATTTAAATAGATTACCTCTAAAAGTGGAAAAATTATATTGTTTTGCTTAATAGAGAAATGAATTTGTTATTTTATCGGTGACTTTATAAAAAAAGTGTATTTTGTTATAAAGCAATTTCAACTTCTATTACTCTTTTATTAATCTACAGTTTATATATTTTTTATGTGAAATGCTTAGAATTATAAATGTTTATAAAATAAAAGATTTAACCAATGTTCTTGATAAAATATAACTTTTTTTAATTTTATTTATTTTTTTAGACAAAAAAATATTATTTGTCTGGCGGTGTAACTATTACTAATTACACAGGTCACCCACAGAGCGGCTCTTTCTGACTTAATAATCGCCTCAGTATTTACCTTACAATCTTAGGAAATCAGAGTAAACTTGGATCAAGACGATGGATCGCGATTTAATAATATTATTCCCGATCTAATAAAGTCATAACTGAACAATTTAAAATTATTATTTTTTGATTTTAGCGGGATTTGAACTCATGAACATAGTATTTTTATTGTTGTAACTACGTTGGTTGGGTATTATTACTGTAATTTTCCCAAAACATATTTAACGTCTTGGGGGTAATTTTTTAGAATTTTAAATACATTTTTTGGAAATTATATATTGTATCTATCATAAACATGGAATCTCTTTAAGATGTCGACAAAATCATAATTAATTTTAATCAAAACAATGCAAGGTTAATTAATTAAAACAAAATTATAAATAACGAATTAGGAATAAGATTAGTCCAATAATTTAATCGATTCATAAGAGAAATAGAAATTGTAATAATAAACAAATAAAAACATTTATTGATTATTGAAAAATAGTATTTGGTTAGTCTGGTTGCGAGTATGTTGGGCGCATTATATGGCAGAGAGACAGTATGGGACTTTGGGGGTGGCTGGGGGCTGTGGCCGATATTGAGTAGGGGTGTGGGGGGTGTTATTGGGGGTGGCTTAGGAGTCAATGGTGGACGATGTCGGGTATTTTTGAGGAGGTCGTATTTCGGATGTTTTACGCAGATGCCGCAGATGTTGTTGTCTGTACGAGTATGAAAGGGCCTCTTTCCTGAAACAAAGTAACTGCTGTTTACCAAAGAATACTCATCAACAAACATACTCGCCCACTCGTAAGTAAACCACCCCCGAATACCTGGGGATGAACGCACCGGTCCCCACGCACTTTTCCTCCTACAAAGCCTTTGTGTTTGACGTTTATCTTTTGATCCGTTTATATGTATTATGCATTGAGGCCGGAATATTTTTATATGTCACATATGAATAATACTATCTTTCATCTCACTTCCATACTTTAGCCATTCAGCTTATCTTTTTATTAAAATATTCTATCCTATCATCGAGTTTACCTCAAAATTGTAACGGAATATTGTATTTAATACTAAAACTCATACAATCTTCTTCAAAACTAGCTTAATAGCTCAGGAAATAAGGCTACAAAAAATGATTTGATATGTTATTGCGACTGGGAGATCGAGAATATTATTAATAAAATTTCAATCTATCGTCTTGATCCGGGTTTGCTCTGATATCCTGAATTATAAAGTAAATACTGAGGCGATTAAGTTAGGCAGGGCCGCTCTGTCGGTGTCCTGTGTAACTAGTAATAGTTAAGATCACCGACAGACATGTTTTTGTGTCTAAAAAAACAAACATTCTGAAGAAAACCCTCGAATCGTATACAAATAAATAAATATATTTTAAATAATCGTTGTTTTAAGTTACTGATATATTTTTTAATCTAATTATAAATAATATCCATCTTTACTATTTGTATTTCTAAACTATTAAGGCTATACTATGCTTTATTATCATAATATATTATTAATATTTGGTGGAAATTTGTAATCTTTCTTCACAATGATATCATACACAACCTAATAAAGAATTTTGAAGAACTAATAAATTATATTAAGAGCCGAAGTAGGAAATGTTAGGTTTAGATTATTTTAGTCCTGGTTTATAAATAACTGAACACGGAGATGATTATTCAAGCCGAGAAGTGAAATAAATAAATAAAATAATATAAACGCGTATTATTTTTTGAACATTGTGTCATTTGGAAACTTCAACATGTTTTTTACGACCGAAATTCGAACTCCAAATAATGTGATTCTACACTGAACGTGTAGTGAATATAGATCGGAATTTTTATAACTTTTATCCATCGGGCGAAAAAAAAAATAGGAAAATCTGAAAGAAGCGTAACTTTTTTCGTAAAATTTTGAAAACATTACCGGAAATTGTTCGAATGCCGTAAATATTTGATCGGGCAAAATGTTCATGGGCGCGGCGCTCTCTGAAAAAATAAGCTGCAATATAATGAATTCTTATGTTAAGCTTGGATGGAATTTGTGTGGCAAAACATGCGTCAAAATCAAATTAAGCTCGTCCTTTGTTCGAGACAAATGAACATGCTTAATTTACGGTGATTTATCTATGCAGTGACGTGGAACAAAGGGTTTCGAACCGGTATACCGTTGTACAGGTACATTTCTCACTTTACCTTGCTTCACCCTGATCAATTAACACTTTAGCCAATCGGTGATTGTACATCCTTTGAACCCGAAACCCTGACACCTTTTAAGATCATTCCACTCCTGATTGAAACACCGTTTAATAATCAATTATTTGAAATACTTATAAGAGCCTATAACCACCATGAAATGAAATATATACATACATACCAAAATTTCGTGTATTATTATTTGATAAACATACCTGTAAAATTATAATAATTACTTGATGTGACATTCAGTTTAACTATCCTTCTCAGTTTATTTTTATTCTTACTTAGACATATCATCTTTCCATGTTATTTTACTTACTTGGTCCTCCTTATTTGTTTTTCTAAGCTCCTTTTCAATTCAAATAAAAACTGGCCTTGCGATAGTGACGTTTACTCATTTCACTCGTGATATAGGGAATAAATTATAAATATATATTTTTAATGTATTTTTGAATTTGAATTAAGTAAAAATGAATAAATAAAAATCTATAAATTGTGAATTATACATATTATATTATTGTGTCATGCAGCAGTACCACTAGAGCATTACGGGAAATCCCAAGTTGCAGTGGTGATAATACAACACTGGTCAGATCGAACAAGAAAACAGAGAGAAAAAAAAAGAAATATAAGTATTAAAAAAATAAAATAAAAAGAGAAGAAAAACATAAAAATGGTACAAGGTGAAAGAAAAGTAGAATAATATATTAATATAATTTAAAAATAGGAGCATGTGGACGGTCTCTTTAAACAATGTGGTATAAATGGGTATAAATTATTAGAAAGTCACAAGCAGACGAATTAGTAAAACATAAACTTATCTACAAAAATTCCTTTTTGAGTTATATATTCATCGATACTATAGATTTTTCCAATAAAAAAAATATTGAAAAACTAATTGGTATGCGCATATTTAAAATGAATGTATATTTGTGTACCTTCAAATGAAAGATAAACATATTTGTTTGCACCAAAATATTGTCATTGTATAAACACATCAAAATGGTGAAATACAAATATCTGAATATGTAACATTTTTATTTTCTTTTCTCCTTGCAAAATGTCAATTTGTTAAGACGTATTTGTGTTACTGAACCAATACAAACCCAAACAACTGTTAAATTATAAATTAAATCCTTCAAACAAAATAAGTTTCCCAACAAACGTGATGTTACTTGAGTAGGTCAGCCGGTGCCGTATTCTCAATATCAATTCCGATGCTGCAGAGGACCACTTTTGAATCGAAGTGGAAAATTTGTGAAAACGTGAAACTTCAGCTGCAGAAAATTATCTTTCGGAGAGTGTAAGAAGGATAGAAATATATTAAGAGTAGATATAGATAGAGGTGGAGAGATTCTGTGAATGAAATTGAGGCTGTGAGATAAGATGGCTGCCGCCCAACTCGCCGCGTATAAAAACAGCAGCATAGTATAAAAACAGCAGCTCTTCGGCTGCTGTTTTTATACTATATTACCACTCCGCATTGAAAATATGTATACAAACTATGGCTTTCTATACTTCATTCACAATATATCTAGTTTTATTTATCACTCTAAATAATACACCTCGTTTTCAATATAAGGACCACTTCCATAATTATCAGATTGCGTTGTATTAAGGAACTAAGTGAGAAATTAAAAATTGATGAACTATTTGTAATAATATTGTGTAACATGAATTAACGATAATAGATTATATGTTTTTTACATTTATTGGCACAACTGTGAGCCAAAAAGCTCATTGATATTGATACACAATAAATAAAGTGTTTTAAATATATACAAAGAAAGTATAGCTAACACATATACATATATACCCAACTGTGATATGCAATATAATACAACAAGAATATAAAATAATAAAAATAAACATGTGAAAAAAGAAAAAATATTTTAAAAGAAAACGGAGAAGTAACAAAAGTATTTACGCAATATTTGAATTGAGGGATTTATACGATCTTTAGGATTTAATTTTTTTTTATACCGTGACGCCTTCCCTATTAACGGGAGTCCCTTTATAAGGGGTTGGCCAGGCCCGACTAGTTTATGTGTGTCGCTTTGGTTGACTCAGAAATTCCTCGTACAAGCCAGGATGTCCTTGTTGGAATCCGTGTGAAGTATTGTAGGTCCAGCTGCAGGGTGGTACTCTAGCCAGGATGTCCTTGTTGGAATCCGTGTGAAGTATTGGAGGTCCAACTGCAGGGTGGTACTCTAGAAAGTACTCTGGGAAGAGTGTACCAGCGGAAGGAGGCGTGACTAGAGAGCCGCCCAGAGTGCGTGAGTGTACCTTTGACTATTTTGTGTACCCCGATGAACAATTAACTCAACCTTGTCTTGTAAATTGTATTATTTGTATATTTTGTTCCTCTCTCTGCATTTGTCATATTGTTTTAACTATTATGGGGACCGAGTAGTTGCCCCCATGATTGTTGGTCCGATGTGTGCAGGAGTGAGTGTTGAGAAATAAAAGATAGTCACTGGCCAGTGTGTTTATTGGAGGTTATGTATACAAAGGAGAGTCGCGTATCGCAACCATCTCGTCCGAGAGTAGAAACACAAGAGGTCGTTTTGTTACCTGCGAGAGATGAGCTGTTCGCGGTAGTTTGTTAGCGGCCAGCTGGAAGTGCATAAATACATATCTGTGCCTTGTTTGTGTGATTTAGTGGTGAAAATACGTTACTCTAAATATGTCTATTTTTTGTTATATTTAAAAAATTTAAAATTTTTGTTTATTTTACTTTTCGACATTTTTGTTTTTGTCGTTGTCGTTTTCAATTTGATAAAACAATTTAGTGTTTTATTGGAGACAGATATTTTTTAATCAATTTTATTTATGTATTTAAAAAATCCTCATTCTTTATACGATATCATCGACTGGTGATAGTCCTTATACTTTATGAAATGACAGTGGTTATAATGTGTTAATAATATAATCGGAGGAGTGTGAATAAAGTATAAGTGTGGTGGAACGACATGAAGTAAGGTCTAACTTTTGGCAGGCGTCCGCATGAAGCGATAGTGGGAGAGAATACGAGGAACAAAAACAGACTTGGCTAGCCCGCGAGGCCTTCCAGCTTTTGTGAAAGCTTCCAATTTATCGACTAGCCCCCTATTCTACTGCTCAACTTTTGTCTCTAAGTGGACGTGAATGTGGATAGGGATGGGTTATTCTGGACACATTTGGACCCGATTCAATGGGCGGCCGCGCGAAAAAGTTACTACCCGCGAACCTCCATTAACCCAACACAACAACGCCCCTCACATTAAAAGTATTTATTGTTCTGAACACACCCATTTCATACTGACCAATTTAAAAATACCTACAATATAATACACTTATAACAAATAGTTTTTTTGTTTTTTATTTTATTTTATTATTATCATTATTTATTATGTATTATATATATTTTAGTACAAGAGGGTTTTTGTATTTTTTCCCCATAAATAATGTTATGACTTATTAATTATTTTAAGTATCAATTGATGGTACTCCGTATTAAAATAAGTAAAAGACTTAGCTATAAACTAAATATTGTAACATCTAATCATAATGTATCAAAACATTGTATGCAAATTATATTTAATAAAGAAATTGTATATAAAAAAATGTTTACTAAACAAAAGACTTTACAATTTTAAAAATAATTCAGTGATTGATGTCTAATAATTAAATGAAACCAAAAAAATCACAGAATAGAAATAACAACTGTATACTACTAAAAATATCTTTGTCCAAAAGACCGCTTAATTATTATATAAGATTGAAACATACAATGAAAATGAAAACTGCATACTAAATTAAGATTTGCTAGTAATTTTTTAAGCAAATCTAATATTGATAAATCTTTTTTTATATATTCTTTATGATAATATTTATAACTGAGAATATTTTTTAGGAAGTCACCGCAAGAATAGATGAAAAAAAAAATTTTTTTTTATTACATATTAAAATAAAAAATATAAATAGTGATTTTGGAATTAAGTTTGGACCACCATTTTGGGTTCAGCTGTTTCTGTGAAGTACTAAATACTCACTAGTGACTGACGCGTGTGTAACGTGTCTCTTAAAAACATAATTAATGTTTTTGATTAATAATAAAAAAATATGATATTTTTTTGCTTATATTTGCGATACCCTTCCACCCCCGAAATATGTATATTCTCAGTTAATTCAATTCCACCCTGTATGTTATATGTAGAGAGGATTTGGAGGAGGAAAACAGTATCGTGTATTTTTTAATTGATATATTTGTAATTTCAATTAACATTTTATTATTTTTATTGCTATGGAAGGTTTTCATTTAAAATTATCTTCTTGATAAACAAATTGGTATAAGTATAAACTAAGTTTATATATATATATATATATATATATATATATATATATATATATATATATATATATATATATATATATATATATATATATAAATATATATATATATATGTCAGCGAAAAAATGCGAAATCGAATTTTAAACAAATACCGCGATGTCTTTCCTTTTGTAGGGTATTCCATATTCTTTATACATATAGGCATATTCCCTATATATATATATATATATATATATATATATATATATATATATATAAATATATATATATATATATATATATGGTATATATATATATATATATATATATAATATATATATATATATATATATATATATATATATATATATATATATATATATATATATATATATAGGTATAAACTTTATAAAAAAGTGTCACGTATTATTATTATATTACATAGATTTTTTAAATATAATAAAATAGTAAAGTTTTAATTTATTGTCCGCTGTTTTGCATTAATTATTGTTGTTTAACTCGTGTGTGGTAGTTAGCAGTAATTCAAATCTGGGCAGTGAGTTCCTAAACTATGATAAGTGTGGACAATTATGTGTGTCCTATTTAAACATTAATAGGGAAATGTTTGTTTGTGTGTTCAGTTGATTTATGAAAAGTGTGTCGTGTTGTTATATTCGATAAGCCATGGCTTCAACCCTTGTAATTAACAGCCTGCCGACCCTTTGAAAAATGACGCTCATTGGCCCAGCAAACTCAAAGGACAAAACCATAATCCCTAATAATATATCAAGCCCAAACACACATCACATATAAATATTATTAATTAATAAATCACTTATATGTAACATCGATACTCGATATATTGACAGATCGATCAACCTATGTTAACGTTCGCTTTGTTCAATTATTATCATTAGTTAAGATCATATATTTATGGGGGTAGTAGTTGGGAATTATTGTGGTTTGTGGGACATTATTACATTTAAAGGAATGGAGAAAAGGTGACCATTTTTCAGTCCCACGTCACATATACTACGAAAAGGGTTAAACACTTTATATATTTTACTTTTTATTTTTGTGTACATGTCTATTTAAATGTATATTGTCTAGAAAATTATTTTCGTAATTTTAAGGTCTTTTATTTTTACTTAAATGCTTGCCAACCCAGCCCTAGAATTATTCTTTATAAGATGTGCATCCCAAAATTTATAATATGTAAATAACGTGACGATTCAAAAATATGCTTATGAGGAGCTTAAATTATAAAAAAAATATGTATTTTTACCAAAAAAAACGTACATATATAAAACCTATGTGTCAATAAATTGTGTGGATAATTTACCCCTATTTTTTCATTTATGCATATAACCTGTAATCTGTACTTAATAGAACAAAAAAAAAATATAATTCCTATCATTAAAACATTAACCAGCATAATAGCTCAGGGGATAAGGACGCGTTACTACAAATTCTGTGGTCATGGGTTAAAATTCCGCTCGTCAAAAAAAAATGATTTGATCGGTTATAGAATAATATTAATAAAATACCTATCGATCGTCTTAATCCAGGTTTACTCTGATTTCCTGGATTGAACGGTAAATACTGAGGCTCTGTCGGTGACCTGTGTAACTAGTAATAGTTAAAGATCACCGACAGACAATTAAGACGTTGTTGTGTATAAAAAAACCCTCTCAAATGACCCGCTCGAAAAAAGATAATTAAAAAAAAATAGTATTTCAGAAATAATGGACCATTTTTCTCTTCAACAATTTTATTACTAAATTGAACTAAAAATAAATAAACCTAAGAAAATGTCACATTTTTAATAAAAAAATATGTTATATGAAAATCAGACGGCTATAAAAAATATGATATATTCAAACGTCATACGGGTTGTGTTTAAAACTAGTAAATCACAAGTTTTCCACTTAAAATGACATAATGTAAAGGGTGGTAGGTATTAAGGGATCGCAAGGGTGAGCAGCATCAGTGTTAAGTGATTAAAGCAGATTCGAATCTTGTACCCCCGTCTATTCAATTAGCTATTCAATGGTACCCCGCAGATTATATATATCCGATACCCACAAAGACTTTTAAAATAATATATGCGGCTATCAAATATCGACCTTTTCAATTGAATCCCTTCGATTTTCTCAATGAACTTAACCTTTCAAATGAATTAATGCAACCCGATAAAGTTCAATTCTTAACTACATTATCTCATATTGTGTTTGATATCGAATAATCGAATTGTTCCAATGTGACTGAAATTTCGACTGAACAAATAATATTTTTTTTTTCAAATCCCTCAAGTATAATATTATATTAAAGGAAGATGGTGGAAGTTTAGGCGTGAAAAGTTGTTATGCAAATACTGAACAAAATATCAACATGGCCACCATCATCGAGGGACCCTTTTAATGAGTGAACCCATTTGTGAAATGTTTACAATTAACTTACACCAAAAAATTTCCTAATGAGCCAACCGTCCATTTGTAAATAAGTATTCAGTTTACAACCATAACAGAATTCGCAGTTGTAAATTTCTTTTTTAAATGTTGCATCTTACGCCGAAAGTAGTATTTATCGCACTTTATATTTGTAATATTTTCAATCGGTAGAATAGAAAAAATATAATCATTGAACTTAATATTCTAAATCTCCTTATATTTATTATGAGTTGATTTTGCACTCGTCCAGCCTTCAAAAAAGGATAATAAATTTTATAAATAATCAATATTCAGGCATAATTTTTCACTGATAACAAAAAAATTGTGAACCTTTCGACTAATAAGTTGTTGGATTTTTTATACAAAGCTCTTTTAAACAGTAAATAAACTCTTTTAAACGGTACAAAATCGTATTAGAGAATAACCCACAAGAAACGGTTGAATATATTCATATTTTCATGAGTGAGTTTTAATTTAATTTAAGAAAATTATAATACAAATAATTAGAGTATATGTAATTTCCTATTAGAAAATATATTTACATTTAACATCATCAATTTTTGTTACTTCTTCTTGATATTATTATATTTATTCTTTTGATTTCTCCTACCCTAATTTATGTATTTTGAAAGCTGCAAATAGTCATCGCATGTTTTTTATTTTATAAATTTATGATAGCTAGGTATTATTGAATAATTCTTTAAAATATTTTTTCAATTAATAAATAATTATAAGTTACTATATGGCTACAGTCTTATCAAAATTGATATCATTAGAAAATTTCATTACTTTGAAATTATTCACTCGATTAAAATTTGGTTTTACCCAATCAATCTGTTATTTTGTTTTAAGCATAAAACATTTTAATTGTTAATGAAGAGTCTATTTTTGTTATTGTTTATTAATCTTCATATCTGTAAATAGGTTTTTTATATATTTTTTTCCATTATTTAATATTAAGCATCTCTAATGTCACATAAAAATGATATGCTCATGTTAGTTATGGGTAAAAAGATTTATGTATTATGTACACCTAAGTCTTATTCATAAGATGTTTTGTATTATGTGAACAATTATTTTTTTTAATTAAATAAAGAAATTGTAATGTATAATAATAATTTAAATCTTGAGCTGAATGTTAAAAAAAGTCCACCGGTTACGAATTATGTATGGAGCAATTCCGTAGTCAAATAATTTTACTTACCTCCCCTCGTATTTTTTCTGATTAAATATCCACCCCGTATATGTTTATATTAATTAATAAACAATGTATATGAATGCATTATCATATCCAAGTTGTAATTTAAATAATATATATTGCAGATGAAGGGGTCAGTTGGGTCGTGTGCCCCTATCAATATAGTAAGGTGCCGTTACAATATGTCGGCAAAGCAATGTATGTACATATAAAACATGTGAATTATTCAGACAGCAATGAGGCAATGTCGCAGGAGGCTTTCCTTCTTTTCCTTTTCAGGACCAGGACAGGCCAGGACTAACTGAATTCAACCCCTGTATGCAATGTTGACTGAACTAATATATGAAGTCTCATTGGAACTGCGCAAAGGCGATACTTTGGACAAACAACAACACCACAACCAACAAACTAGTCTTTTTATGATCTTCCTTCTATCCTGGATACTTCCACTCTACATACTTGACCGGTGAAATATTCAGCGCTATTCCCAACTGAATCGCTTTCTGTACATGGCTATATGAACATTTTTTATTGGATTACAAAAAAAATAACTAGATTATGTTCAATTTTGAATTTGAAACACTCGTAACGCCCTCATATATTTTATTCTGCTCACTATGCCCTTCCAAACATAATTTAAAAAAATTTCTTACTTCCTTCCAATCTCAATATATGAACCTTGCAGCCTAATAAATAAATAAATAACGGAGTGTTTTATGTTTATTATTATTGTGTTAAATTGAAACAAAATGATACGAAATCAACTGATTTTTTATTACGCACATTCTACAACTAACAAGTAGCATTATTTTAGGGGGTGGTACAATATATGGGCAAGAATAATACGTGAAAAAAATATTTATAACTTTTTAAATACATATTAATAGTGCTTATGGAATCAAATTTGAGCCAGCTTGGAATCAGCCGTTTCTCTGAAGTACTCAGTAGTGACTTTTGCGTGGGTACCGTGTCTGTTAAATACGTAATTAATTTTAAAAAATCCGCTTATATTTGCGATACCCTACCACCCCTTAAAATATTCTCATTTAATTCAAGTCCACCCTGTACAATCTCTAAAATCTCTAGAATTGATTGTACTTTAATTGGTGGAATTCTTATGTATTAAGTCAGTTAAAAATATGGACAGCCACCGAGAATTTATGTATTTATTGAAAAGATTTATTCAATTCAATTTTAGTATTAAAATCAGAATTATAAAATATATAGAATGTTAATACAACTTATAAACACGAATCCAATATAAAAAATCTCTTTCGGGTCTTTACTATTAGCCGTGCATTAAAACAGAAAAATGATGACGACATTTTTTTCAAATCAATGTCCAGAGGGTTTTTTTTATCCCCAGTAAAACGACGTGGAAACCTGAAATTCAGCACCCTCAAAAAACATAAATAGTGAAACTACGTACCTATAAGTATCTCGGATTCATAGTAATATCTGTGACTTAGTCTTAATAATATTATTAGTTTGAATTTTTCATTGGAATTTATCTATTATTTTAAAAGATACGATTAATACAAAATTCAATTAAAATCCTTAACTTATTAAAAAAGTGATCTTTGAATATTAAAATATTTGCTCAAATTCAATTGAAATAATCCAATATTAGTTATATTGGATTATTTCAATTGATATAGAAGAATATTTATATACATATTTATAATAAAGCGCGCCATTATTGTAACTTCTTTGCTTGTAGCGAAGTTACATATTTCCAGTAGTCCAGTTTCCAAGTACATAAAACCATTCTTAGACTTTTTATATGTTCTTTTTTTGTATTAATTTATTGTTAATTCAATAGTTTGGTCAAGATTCATAAGGAATGGTGACAATTTGAGCCGCTATCATCGGTCCTTGGTCTACATAAATTTATTCCATTCCATATAATTCCTGACTAAA
>JAGTTH010002437.1:0-47187 GCA_022606485.1 Agraylea sexmaculata
AATTCAAATTGTCCAAAACAAGTGTCATAAGATGGCCTTAGATCTTGAACCTGGCACATTTCTTAAAGAAGTCCACGAGGACATTAAGTTAAAGCAAATATCGCAGATTTGAGTAAAAAACATTACACTAAAATGACTAATTTCCCGACTAACTTAATCATAAGACATGGAAATAAAACCAAATATGTCTCGAGGAAACGTTCATTTTACCAATGAACTCAACTCAAATTTGGTTTTACCCAAACAAATTGTTATTAAGTTTAAGCATTATATTTTGTAACTGTTTTGTTGTTAATTTTTATTTTTTTCCCATTGTTTCTATAAAATACTATTACTGATGTCAAATTTAAATACAACATTCTCATGTTAGTCATAGGTAAAAAGATGTTAACACTCCAAACTGTACTATTCCAAAGATGTATTGTTCTATCAATCAATGTAAAAACTGATGCATAATAAAGAAATTGTAATAATAATATATAATGCAACGCAAATATCATAAACAGGTGGATATAGTAATGATTTAACCCAAAGTGGATACATTGAATGGGTTTATCGATGTGTCCAATATATTTGTGTATGGCTCGAAGTGAAATAGGTCACCGTTGACGGGATCTTAGGTGATAGTAAATGAGGACAGGGGCGATAGTAGAGTCGAGTTGCAAATTGGTTTGGGATAGATTGGACAGGATAGTTGGTACTTTGAGCCACGTTATGGACGGACATTCAGCCCAAATGATAGATACATTGAAGACAGCCTCAATCCCTTGCTTAAGATATGTCAATCACATTATAATAACATCACTTTAATCGGTTATTTCGCTAAGAATGTATATTTAACATCACATCGTCCTGGTTGCTTGTTATCTCCGTTCAAGATTAATCCATCGGTAAATATTTCACTCATACAAAGGCAAGATAGTAAACAGAAGATTATGCAAAATTAAAAGGAGTAGAGTAATTGATGTATGATGGGTTTTTGCGATAGTTTTTACAAATTTACTAGTAACTACAATACAGGAAATGATGAGGCATATTTGGCTTTGTAACCTTATTGAAAATCAAGGACATCAAATATATATTTTAATATTAATAATATGTATGTTTTAATAGTCAAACCATAAATTTATTTAAATAAAACCAACACTGCAATCAGTTCCTTCTCTTGTTTCTGGTGTCATATAATTTTATTATTTTTATTGTTTGTATGAATTTAAAATTTCGAGTATTTAGTCTACATAATTATAATATGTATCATTTTACTGCTGCCACGTTACATGCAAGTATAATAAATAATATTTTTACTATTCAATGATTTTGTATTATTTTTTTATTAAAATCTATTTTCTTTCAGTGATCTTAACTTTTACTAGTTACACATTGCACCGATTTAATAATCGCCTCAGTATTCACTTTACAATCCAGAAAATCAGAGTAGACAGTCATTAAATATCTTTAATATATATGTATAATACACTTTTGAACATTTCAAAAGTCGAGATAATTAATTTTTGTGACATCACCTGTTTTTCGGCCAGGGCTATGAAATTTTTGATATTTTAAACAAGCTATTTTATTTTCGTTTATTTCTTATGAAAAAAAAAATGTTTGAAATACATCCAAGAATCTCGAATGGATTGAGGAAGTATATAAAGGTTCCAATGCATGCGATAAAATGTGAGTTATTCTGAAGAGAATAAATATTTAAATGAATAGTGTGTACATTCAATAACCAATAGTTGAACCAAATTCAATCCGTGAACGAACCAAAGTTTGACTTGAGTTCAACTGAACTATCCACAGTAGAATCATTCGTCAAATTCAACAAGTTTATTCGAGAAATATGCTTTCGGTTAATGTATATGAAATAAAGTATATATTTATATGGAGAACGGGTTTGTTTCCGTGATATTTGAAATTTGCATGTATAAATTATTAATCAATGCATAGTAGGATATTATATACATATATAATATCAGCAGTAATCGTATTAATTTTATATTTTTAATAACATGCACTACGCAAAAACATAGTTACAATAATTGTTGCTGCTTTATGTATTTAAAAAGATTACACCAACAATATCCAATCAGTGACAACTAAATAGACTACTTTTATTTTACGATCACTTCGGTGATAATGTTTTGACATTACGTTTGATAAAGAGTGTATAGACAATTTGCATTTTTATTTAATCACTTTTTTTTACAAATTATTTGTGCACCCTTGTATAGTTGATTCGGTCAACGCCTTCTTTTCTCATATATAGAAGAATATATGAATATAAAAGTGGTTGATTTTGCACAACTTGAGATGTGCCAAGGTCAATTTTATATTATACAATTTCTTTATTAAATATAATTTGCGTACAATGTTTTGATACATTATAATTAGTTGTTACAGTGTTAAGTTTATAGACTTAGTCTTTTACTTATTTTAATACGGAGTATAATCATTTGATATTTAAAATAATTAACAAGTCATAACATAATTTATGGGAAAAAATACAAAAACCTACTTGTAGAACTACTAAAATTTATATAAATATTATACATAATAAATAATAAAAAAATAAATAAACTTAGAATTACACAAACATATACTTAATACTATATGAATAAAACAAAAATATTGTGAAACACGAATATAGTAAAATCATTAATGACAGACAAAATCAGATGTGTTTGTGAAAAAAGATATGTTAAAGAATTTTTAAGAATGTCTCTCAACATTTCAGTGGTAATTTAAAGTTTCGCTTATTTGAAACATATTTGATTTTGTTAACATTTTGTATTAAAGAGTTAGTGGAGAAGTTAACCATTTTGTTATAGTGTTTATTGCTTAAGTCAGTGATAAACTCCTCTACTGTTTTCATTTTGATACTATCATGAATTTCTCTAAGGTACGTTCCAGGACCCAAGTTTAATATCATTTTAAGGCACTTGTTTTGGATTATTTGGAGCTTTTGTATATGAGTTTGAGCCACGGTAGCCCAAGCAGCACATCCATATGAGATAAGGGGCCTAATGATAGACTTATATATGAGAATTTTATTATTAATGGATAATTTACTGTTTCTATTGATTAAAGGATATAGGGTATTGATGGCTATGTCAGTTTTGTTAGTAATTTATTTAATATGTTTTGCCCAGTTGAGTTTCGTGTCCAGGATGGTACCTAAATACTTCACTTCAGATTGCCAAGGGATGGATATATTATTAATTGTTAGTTCAGGAATATGATTTCGTCTCTTGTTAGTAAATAAGATAGCTTCCGTTTTACTCTCGTTAAGTTTGAGCTTCCATCTAGTGTAAAACTTAACCAGTGGAGATAGGGACGTTTGGAGTCTTCGTTGGATTGTGTCTAGTCTATAAGAGGTTGTGTATAAGGCTGTGTCATCGGTATATAAGGCCAAATGACAATTTGGAGGAACAGGGATATCATGGATGAATAGATTGAATAAGAAAGGACCAAGAATGCTGCCTTGCGGAACGCCAGCAGGGATCGGATAAAGTGACGAGTGGGTATTATTGATACTAACTGTGAAATTACGATCAGTTAAATATGATTTAATTACGCGCACTATATACAATTTCCTGAGTTAAAGCATTTATCACTGACTTAAGACGACTTATGTTATTCTTTCTATACTGTTACAATAATCTATTTTTGGTATTAATAATATCAATAATACTAAGAGGTAGCTTATTTCTACAAATGTTGTTAGTAGTTTTAGTAGGTATGTATAAAGAGGCAGCATTTCTAATAGTTTCAGATAAATTAGCAATTTGGTCATCAATGTTCTGGGTCGAATTAAGATTTGAATTGGTGGAAGTATGAAAGTTTATGTAAGATTAAAATGACTTCCAATTTGCTGATTCATAACAGTAAATTGTATTGTTAGTAATGTTGTAAGTTCCGCCTATATTAAATACAATCGGCAAATGGTCTGAAGACAGGGCTTCATTAGTTTCGGGGTGAGTTATATGAGGGCATCTTTTAACAAGTACAATATCAAGAACTGAGGCATATCCCTTCGGAGGGAAATGAGTCGGACTATCCGGAAATAATATGCGAAAATTTTTACGTTCACAATGTTCTCTAATAACACGTCCGTCACGGTTTCCTCTTTGACAATACCATAGTCTGTTTTTACAATTCAACAAGTCTCCAGCAATAACGACTGAATCACTGAGTGACATAATTTTATCTATGTCTTGCGTAACAAGTTTCACATTCGGGGGTTTATACACACTTGCGATAGTATATATCCTGTTGTTGATTTCTATTTGTATTGCAACAGCTTCAAGTGATATATATATGTTTATATATATAGAGATATATATAGTATATATATATATATATATATATATATATATATATATATATATATATATATATATATATATATATTACAATTTCTTTATTACGCATTAGTTTTTACAATGATTGATAGAACAACACATCTTTGGAAATAATCTTAGGTGTACAGAGTATAAATATTTTCATCTATAACTAACATGAGAATGTTTTATTTAAATTTGACATGAATAATTGTATTGATTTATAGAAAAAATTAGATAAAAATAAAAACCAATTTACAAATATGAAAATTAATAAATAATAACAACAATAAAAGCAATATTAACAAAACAATTACAAAATATAAGGCTTAACAACTAAATATACGGTTTGTTTGGGTATTGTATTCTATTCAAATTTCTTCTTTATGATTATGATTAATACTACTGCCTTTATATCGCTTTATTCAACTCATAGACAAACAGACAAGGTAGAGGTATAATACTACTATATTCGTTTAACTTTGGCACATCTCTGGGCACAATCCATATTATGTAATCACTTCGGTTTCACACAATTTCAATTATATGTTTTCAATCATTTTTAAAATATACGAAGTAAATCCTGAATCCAAATATTAATGAGGTGAAAATAATTTATTTTTAATCATTATTCTACTCATTATATCAGAATCAAGGAAATGCATATATTCAATGTTATGATAATATTTCCGTGATGATAAGTGTGTACAGAGTTGGCAATATAATTATTTAATAATTTATAATTGATGAGTTGGCAACATCAGTATATGGACAAGGTCGTCCGGAGTGGGAAATAGATAAAACTGTACACTCGTCTTATATCTTCTAATATTGTTGAACTGCATTTCAAAGAGGACTAATATGGAAAGGTGGTCAAAAAAAGTGGCTCTTGTGACGGGAGCAAGTTCGGGAATTGGGGAAGCCATCGCCATAGAACTTGCCAGGAATGGGATGACGGTTGTGGCCGTGGCTAGGAGACTAGACAAAATGGAGGTGTGTTATTATTAGAAATAAGGGATAGATTAAATATTAAAAATATTTCACACTCATAATATCCTGATTTGAATTTTACATTTATGACAGATAATTACCCTGCAAATAATACCCAAGATTTTAATACAGGAAGCCGATAAATTCTTAAGTTCAAATATTATTTGACGATTTTTAAAAATATTGTGTACAAAGTTTTCTAGTTTTATGACATAATATTTTATTAAAGACTGCATTTTAGTAGTTTTTCTTTTTTCTTTTTCTATATTGTTTGCATCACCTATTCGAAAAATCGTAATCTCATAATAATCCGAAATAAAAATAGCTGCATAACAAATTTGTTTTCAAATATTTTAATTTGAATTGAAATGATTCAACTTTGTAAACATTTGGCTGTAAGTATTGACCATATTTTGGGTTAAAAAATGCTTAAAATTTTTTTATGTCATTAGATCGTCAATAAAATTATTTCAACACCTATATAATCCAGACTTTATATTGTGTTAATCAATACATTTTACTTTTTTATAAGACTTTTGATTAACGAGTTTAAAATACAAAAAACAAATAAATACCCAATAAGTATTAGTTAGTTTGTGCTCTTTAATTGACCTGTTCAACTTCAAGGATATTTATAATTAAAAATCTAGTATTAAAAATATAATTACTATGGAGCACGCACAAATATATATTAAGTACTTAAAATAATAACTCCCTACTTATGCTTATTATTATAAATAAACAAATTGTGATTTATCAACTTGAACTTGATAATATCAATAATTAATTAAATATAAATAAATTATATTTATAAATAAATTGTTCAAATAGATATTGGTGTCATTGGGACACACTTGTTACTAATAATAAGCAAATAAAATCAAACACATATTAAGTTGTCTTTGATATTACAATCTCCGCTTTATAAAAATATGAATGAGTCGTTCTACAGAAAGCGGTATAGAAATTGTAAATATTAGTAAAAGTATTGTTGATAAGGTAATAATCGGAATAGAGGATAAATTTGCCAAGTCATGTAAATACAAAATGATTGACAGACTATTTTTCAAAGCCCAAAAGGTCACTTACGATGCTTTAGCACAACTTAATTGAACGATGACTTGACATTCCACTTTTTTACTGATTGCGTGTGTCCAAATAGTACTACAAAAATAATCGGTCGCTTCTGGGATTAAAATGAATTATTTATTTAATATTTCAGAGCATGATCAAAAACCTCGGCAAGGTCAATGGGTCCATCCATGCGAAAAAGTTTGACATCACTAAAATCAATGAAATACCAAATCTGTTCAAGGAAATCAAAGAGGAATTCGGCGGAGTCGATGTTTTGGTCAATAACGCTGGAGTATTGAGGAGTGAATATCTTCTCAGTGGTAAATGAAAACATTATAAAAGCTTACTATTTTTATGATTCAATTGATGAAATTTTCTTAAGCTATAGTTATAACATATAACCGACGACATTTGTTGCAATTATGCATATATTGAAATTAATTTGACGTTGGAAAATGCGCGAATGCGACAAAGGCTTTCTAAATATTTTTTTCAATCAGTAAAAAACATAATTATAACATTATCTCGGCCAACGATTACGATTCATTTATGGATCAATTCTTAATATTAAACCATTTGTTGTTTAATAAAATAAATTGGTATTATATAAAAAGCATTGTTGAAAGCCCATTTTTGTGAGCGGACAATTGTCACTTCTGAATATAGAACTGTATTTTAATTATTATGATTAAAGTTTTTTTTCCGTACAATTTAAATGATAAAAATTCAATAAATTTACAAATTGATTAAATACACAAAAGCAATATTCGCGTACCCTTTATAGCTTATTATAATTGATATCATTATTATTGTAATAAACATTTATGAAGCTTCCATCCCTGTTCTAATTTCCCGAAGGGAGAATTCATTATTATGTTCGGTATTAGAATTCGTAATGATACGGTGTATTAATTTTTAGAGTCCCCAAGTCAAGATGTTTTGGATATAATCAATACAAATGTTATCAGTTTGGTGATTGCATCTAGAGAAGCTATCGCTGATATGAAAGCAAGGAAACAACCAGGACATATCTTTAACATTAACAGGTTAGTCTGAAAAATAAAGAACTTAAAATAATGATACATTGATTGTTTTGTTCGCCCTTTTCAATGATTTTATGCATCATTTCTATATTCTTGCAATTTTTCCTTAGAGAATTTTTTTTACAGGAGTTGTTAACATTTCCCCTTTCGTCGTGACTCATTACTCGAAATGTCACTTTTTAAGGGAGCAATTTTTTCCGTTGTTTTTGCTCGTTATAGACTCCACTGTATATTTATATTTCAACGATGTTTTTTTTTAATAACAACCAGGTAATTTCACCGAAAAGTACCGAAGGAAAAATTTGCCACTTGTGTATTATTTCCCCATATCACATATCCTGTTGGAAAATTCTTCACACTCCGCCGAGTGGATATATGATATTTTTTTCCGTTATTCAGAATCCAATTAAATGGTAGGCGAGGTATAAAGTGCTGTATGAAAAATATTTTCATGTTTGCACTTTTTCCGTGATTGTTTATTGTGCGTTACAAAACATTGGGACATGTCCAATATCACTCATAATCCAGTCACTATAAAAATTGAATTTGCCCAATCGCCTTCAATTAAATAATATTCATGTGTGAAATTTTTTGGAATTGCTCGTATTGATTTTATATATATCTTCACTAATATTTGTATATTTTCAGTATCGCCGGTCATCGTCTTATTTTAGGTGAAGATTTAAACATGAATCTCTATCCAGCTTCAAAACACGCCGTAACTGTAATCAATGAAACAACCAGATTCGAGATGGCATTCCAGAAAACAAACATAAGAGTTACAGTAAGTTAAAGGGATATGATTATCTCCAGAAAAGTAATTAATATTTTTATTCTCCTTTTTTAAGAGCATATCTCCTGGTTTGGTCGATACTGCAATATTTGAATCTGGTAAATTGTCAAATGTGGCGGAAAATCTGGACAAACTTCAGGGTTTAAAACCAAAAGATGTCGCAGATTCTCTTATATACATTTTGGGAGTTCCTCAAAATATTTTGGTGATTATAAAATTCAAATGTATTATGTGTAATTTCAATCACATATTATATTTTAAGAGACGGTAAAGCATTTTAAATATATTGATTATTTTTACATCCTAAATATTAATAAAAAAATACAACAATTAAACAATTACATAAAATGGGTATATTGAAAACAATGCCCTTTTTTGAATGAATATTGAATCAAAGCAGATCATTATTAATAACAAGATTTTTTTACATTTTTGCGATTTTATATTTTAACTAACCTAAGTATGTACACTCCGTCTTCACTTGTCATTTTAAATAATTCATAAATTTTATAATCTTCTAGGAAGATTAAAATTCATTTCCTCAAAGCATATTTGGTTATATTTACATTATTCATTTTAGTAGAGTGTATGTGCATTTATATTGATTAATTAAAAAATTTCATTTCAGATTCAAGAGTTGACTATCAAACACGTTGAAGATAAATTCTAAATCTAACATTTTAATCCACACTTTTTTAATTTCGCGAAATAAAATAAAAACATTGCACCGTATGTGTGTATTTTTATTTAAGTGCACCCAATTGAATTTAGAAAAACTGCGGATGATTCTCACAATTTGTTAGAATATTAATGTAGGTAATAAATGGTTCAAGGGTTGCAAATCTGGTTATTTAGCCGCTAATTTCTGGTGGTCGGATTCACATAGAGTTATGGCTTCCATAGTAATATGTTATTCGTACTCACCATATATCCGATATATCGCTGGCTTCATCCTCTATTTCCACAATACAACACCAGATTTATGCCATTCCATTTGTGTTAAATGACCGTCGGTATCCATCTTTGCTAGATTGGTGATAAGAGCCAATCAAACACCAATCAAAATAAAATTATAATTGCAATTATGTACAATGGAAGGCTTCGTCTGAGTCTGGATATCCGAGTATTAGCGGTCACTTGTTGTTTGTACATAAATATCAGTTTTGTGAAAATAGCATTTCAAAGTCCACTTCAAGACTTTAAGCTTAATATTAAAATAGCTATAATATTTTACCAGAACACAGCTACGGATTTGAATGATTAACTCAAATTTAAAAAGGCGACATACAATAAGCGTCCATCGACAGTTTTTGATACATTTAGGTAATACAAAATAATGAAATGCTATTTTAAATTGTTTAATTGCATTGAGTTAAACAAATAATTAGAGTAAGAAAAATAGAGAAATATAGATTTTTAGTTATTATTCTGTTTCATAATTTAATAAACCATATAATGATGTTTGAATATTCTAATAGCTTTAAATCGATACATTATAATTTATATGATCGTTATTTATAATGTATACAATTGTTTTTGTCCTTATCAATGAAATATATTGACTTCTACTTAATTGAAAAGTTTCCGACATTTATAATTCAATAAAAAATATCACTTTATTCAGAAAATGCATGTTTTATAAAGTTTAATGAATTTTTCGTTACGAACTGATTTTATATACCTACCACATTTCTAATAGTTTATTTAAAATCTCGATATTGCTACAAGTAGGAATTCAATTAATTGTTTTAATAGTTACTCAAGTTTAAGTACACATTTGATATCAAATGTGATTTTAACTAAAGTGGTGAACTATCCACAAATGAATTTCGACTGTGTGAAAAAAAAATCATCGTATAATAATTATCTTAATAGAGAGTTATTAACACCTGAGAATCGACAAATTAGTTTACTATACGAAAAGAGCTACGTGGTTATTCAAAATAATTCATGTTAAAATCACCGAGCTGAATAATAAAGTTTTCTGCATACGTTTTAATATACTAATGAGATTCAGTTGAAAGTCGTATGGAATTTCACGAGGCCAATCTCCATAGTGCTGAGTCGCTATACAAAAGCTAAACTCTAACCCAATTATTTTTGTAACCGCACACTTAATAATCCCAAAAGAAGCTTTTGATGTATTGTATTACTAAAAAGCAGCGCTAATTAATTCCTTCTCCCACTGCGATAAAGGAGTCCTTTAAAGAATCCCTATGCAAAAGTTGCACCCCGAAGCTATCGATAATGGTTTTCAATAATGTCTGAGACTTTGTTACTTTCAAAGTGAGTACCGTAGATTATTGAACAAGGTTTCCGCATAACTTATGAACCATACTAATAACATTAGCTCCAATGCATTCGCCATTGCCTGGACCACATCTTTACTTTTGCAGGGCCTTTACTAGTGACTGGACATCGCTTATATATATTATTTATTAAGGCTTATTAGGATTCTTGGGAGAATGTTCAAGAGGCACTGGAATAATTAAATGATACTATAAAAGCTCTCTACACGCTTGCAACAGATCTTGTATATCTTATATCTACTTAAGTAAACTAGTAGCTTAATTAACTGCTCTGTCACTCTCAAAGGACTTGATTTATCGAGTATCGTTTTGAAGAGTCTATATATTAAATAAAATACAACTTATAGAAGATTTAATACTAGGTGAGTAGGAGCGGGAAGGATAGTATTGGAAATTTCTTAATACGGATGACGCGAGAAGCCTTGGTTTATCATTAAAATATTTTGCTGCTGATGATGATTAAATTAACAGTTTAATTTCATAATCATCATAGCTAGGTGACGAAAGTATAAATACCGGCTTCGATTTTTAACTGATAATAAGGCTTATTAATACATTTACATAAAAAATTGTACCTTAATAAGTCAGTTAATGATTCAAACCGGCACTTGAACTTTTGCTCCCTATGAATGATCATCATTTCAATTATACAATTAATATATATAAATCATAATTAAATAGCAACAAACTGACCAGTATGATTAAAAATTTTTTGTATTTTTTGTCTCCTTGGACGAGAACTTACATTTTCATTTTAATTTTCTTTTTCAAATGTATTAGTTAATTACTTACTTTTATATTCATTTTTTTCTTTGACGAAATCGTCGATTTTTTTAACACCGCTCACTTATAATTTATAAAAGTATTCAAAAAGATTAATGAATCAATGGATACTTGTTGTATGCCAATAAATTTATTTTTAGAAAAGATAGCATTTAAAATTTGTAATTTTTTTTTATTATGTTGAGACACTATTTAAAGCTAATATAAAAAATAACATTTATTAGGAATTAAGCATTTTGAAACCAACAACAATTAAGCATGCACAAACACAATAAAATCACTCTTTTATTTTAATACCATTATTTTAACAATAAATTAATATGAATTAAATATGATAATTATGTAGGGTTGCTACGGCTCTGTGTAAAACTATTCCCATCTGACGAACACTTACAGTGTTATTAATGATGTGGTAACTTTCGTTATTTCAATTTTACGCGGGTCCCCTCTAAGAACATATTTCTCCAGTTATTGCTCCTTGGCAAAATGGACGTCCGGGAAAGGGGGATGAGAATACCTGACGTCATTATGACCATCCTTTTTATTATAAGTCAACTGATATATTATATACATTATCAGTTCATCGAAGTGGGGTCTAGATGAAAGTTTGCCGGTGATTTATGGAGGTCTCCATTGAATATTGAGTTGCAATAGTAATATGACCGTGTATTTAATATTCAGAACACATTGGAAAATATGTGTAAAGTTGTTCAGTATTGCTTCAAGTTCAGGTACGTGAGTTCCACTTACTTTATTTCCATACCGCATTCCAACTATTCCAAAAAATATTTGCATTAAAATAATCCATTATTATGAAGCAGTCACTTGTATTAGTTTAATGGATTTAATGTATACGCATTCAATAATGGACAGCTTATTTTATTTCATACAAATGTAATTTATCAATTTTCGCAAATGAAATACTTACTAGATTATTTTTAAATGCAATTTTCACTAATTAATATTTTGCTCTTTTTATATCGGAAACCTATGTATTGTATTTTTTGTTTGATGAAATTTGCCTAAATTTTGTGATAAAGTCAGTTATAAAACTTATCCCCATGTATACAGGGTTTTAGTAAAACTTAACTACCTGAGAATATTTTAGGAGGTGGTAGGGATTCTTTTTATTATTAATTAAAAACATTGATAGAGCATTTGGTATCGGCTGTTTCTGTGAAGTACTCGGTATTGACTCTCCCGTATCTATTGTGTATATTAAATAAACTTTTTATATATTCTTGTTCATTTATGTTAACAATACCCTACTACCCCCTAAAATATTCTCAGTTAGTTCAAGACCACCCTATATAATTATTTTATTTGAAATATTAGCCATAAATACGATTGATATATTTTGTTTACTTAGTGGGGGTCATTCTTATTTTATAAATTAATAATAATCTCCTGTTGTATAATATTTATCAGAAATTTAAGGGGTTATTGGCTGAACTTTATAGTTATATTTTTCCGATAACCTAACTCAACTATAATTGGTTTTACTTATATCTACCAATTATTATTATTAAAAAAATTAACTAAAAATTATAATCTCTAGGATAAAAAAATCGTTGTTGTTCCTCTGAATAAATATGAATAATTAATTAAGTGTGGAAAACTACTAACTTCCCGACTAACCCAATCATAACACATGTAAATAAAACCAAATATATCTCGAGGAAACGTAAGTTCATTTAACCAATGAACTTTCAAAACTGATATTATTTTTAAAAATAAAATAAAATTTCCAATAATCCACTCAACTCAAATTTGGTTTTACCCAAACAAATTATTATTTAGTTTTTAAGAATTATATATTTTGTAACTGTTTTATTAATATTGTTTTTATCGTTGTTATTATTTATTAATCTTCAAATTTGTAAATGGGTTTTTATTTTTTTTTCCCATTCTTTCTATAATTAAATACTATTACTCATGTTAAATTTAAATAAAACATTCTCATGTTAGTTATAGGTAAAAAGATGTAAACACTCTGTACACCTAAGTATATTTCCAAAGATGTATTGTTCTATCAATCAATGTAAAAACTTATGTTAATAAAGAAATTGTAATAATAATAATATTCTGATATCTCAAAAAAAATTAAATTGTGGAGGCTACATTAATTAAATTTCTTTAATTATGGCATTCCACCCTGACATCAATACTTTCAACAATTTAAGTTACGATATATTATTTTCTCATTTAAAAAACATTTACTAAGATGTTTAATTATTGTTTTATATATGATGACTTATGTATTTTATATACTTGAAATAACTGAGAATATTTTAGGGGGTGGTAAAGTATCGCAAATAAAAGCGAAAACGTATTTTTTTTTATTATTAACTAAAAATTATTAATAATACTAATCACGTATTACACAAGTGACATAGACACAAGTGAGTACTTCATATAAAAATCTGATTCCAAAAAGCACAATTAATATTATTAATTATTTTTTGATTTTTAATAAATATAATATATACATTTTTTCGCTTATATTTGCGATACTACCCACTAAAATATTCTCAGTTATTTCATGTCCATCCTGTATATTTATAGTAAACTAGTCCTTATAATATCTGGATATAAATATATATATATATATATATATATATATATATATATATATATAGTTCAAAAATTGACGAGAAAAACATGAATTCACGTAAACAATCCACTATTCCGTGAGTCGTGAGTGTACATAAGCTGTACTTTTAAGTATTATTGATAGCAAGATATTTCTGAATTAAGTACGTTCGATTACTTTCTTTAGAACGTAAATATATCGAATTAAATTAAATTATTTAGGGTAAATATTTCGATAAAGGACAAAAAGTCGACGAACCACCATGTATTATTTTATCATACACGTTATGATTTCTTTAGGGTTTGCATGTTACTGTGGGGATTTGGATGCATTGAGATACCTGAATAATCCCGTTACAATGCAAACTCTGGATAAATTATTTATTTATAACGAAACTAAATCTATAGGAGAAATGTATACGATTCAACGACTTAATATGAAACTTTGGGAATATACTTTTTTCTACAAAAAATCAGAATACTTAAGTATTGTTTTTAGGTACAATTAGTCAAAATTATTCCGGGTATTGTGTTCTGTACATTTTTATAACAATCCAATAATTTGTTTGAGCATATATGAATAATATGAAAGGTCTTCTAATTGGAAACGGGATGCTTGATTTGTATTATTTTCACTTAATAATAAGTAAAGTTTAATTTGTCTGCTAAATCGTATATAGAATACCTGCGAGACTTGGAGGGTGGATATCAATTCGATGAGAATACAAAAGGCTTTTCATCAGCTTCAAGGAGTAGTAAAGAGGGTTTTCTGTTGGTGTGAGTTGTGTATTGTTTCAATAAATGCTATGCTTAATTTTGTTTGTCAAGATTGCTTTGTTTTACGGAAAACAAATATAATTCTGACTATATTACACACTTTCACAACCCACCAGCCATAATTTATATCATAATCGTGTAATTTCAAATGTTAAATATGTATGACAATGTGTTTATATTTGGGAATCAGGTATGTAAAATTTTAACAAAAGCTTCGTATGTTGTATAATATTCTTCAGGTTAAAACTAATAACACCTTAAAAATGCAAAAAAAATAGTAGTTCTACCTATAAATTTCCTTGCATGGTTAAGATCTTCAAAACATTTTATAAAAAATAATAAAAAAAAATTAATAAAATAATAACATATTATTGAATGAATATACAATATAAGCCAATGGATTTTTTACATACAAAAATATGTAATGAAACATCAAATTAATACAATATAATTAAAACCAATGTGCCACGTACAATATATGAAATATATCTACTGCTCCAGCGTATAATACCGTAAGTACAAAAAAAATCTGTGTGCTCTTTATGGAACTGAGCCACATATTGTATGTATGAAATGTATGAAACGACAAAAAATATTGATTTTCAATCATTATTTAATCTATTAAGTGGGACTTTTTCGAAATAGTAAAATAGTCCTATTTGACCGGCAACTAATGTAGATTCATCCATTATCTTTAAACACATTTCATGTCTTTGTCAATAGTATTTAATCGTAAATTGTTATATGTTATAAATAATAATTAAACCGAGTGACACGTGACAGGCATGTAACCAGATTGAATATGTGGCTCAGTTCCAAAAAGACTTAAGACCACACAGTTTTTTTGCACGATATTATACGCTGGAGCAGGCGATATGTATATTTAATGGTTTTTCCTAATAGTAATAAATTATTTGACACATCCGTAATAATATATTATGAATGAGGACTGTGTTCAATTTGCACCGAACATAATTAGAATTAATCGGCCGTTGGCTTATCACTCGAACATAACATAAATAACAATATATTGTTATAAAGCACAACGATCTGATCAATTATATTGTGAAGGCAGGGAGAGGCATATATCAAAGTTTTAAGTTTTTTTAAGAATGTGTTGGTTTAAGTTTATAAAAATTTTAAAGCTAAGAGCAGCGAGAGAAGTGCATCCAGTGACTTATTGACCTGTCATTTGAACTACAGAAATATGAAGTAAAATGGAGATACATTGTACATATAACAATACTAAAGCTGCTTCTTCTATTTCAGAACAGACATCTTATACCATCATGATAATAATAATATCATTGCGAAACCACAATACATTATCAAAATGCAGAGTTTTCTTAATATACATTTACATACATGGGGAAAGTTATGTTATTTTATTTAAAAAAAAAAATTCAACTTGATGATGTTAAAGAATTCAGGCATGATGAAGGTAGCCTTCAGTTAAACCAGAAGTTGTCATAAAAGTTTATATTTTTTAATACAACATGGAATTTTACCAAGAAAATAATACATAGGTATACTTCTCTGTTATATCTAGTATTATTTGAAAATAATTAATTTAATACAACAAACCCAATTAAAATATATGTTCGAAATATGATTATTATTGTAATAAATATCTAAAGAAATATCTTTACAAGATGCTTTTAACGAATTTGTTGTTATTATGCTGGTAATACTATTTAAAATCCCAAAACTTAATACACCTTACATTATAATCGAATTGGTACTTAATTTTAAAGGATAAGATAATTAGAAACAACAGTTATTTGTATTTTAATTCTTAGAAGAAATTTACGAAATATAACGAGGTGATTGATTTCAATCATAATGCATAAAAAAATTGTGTAAATATTCTAAATGCGAAAAAATAGGTTGAAGACTAAACAAACCGATTCTATTTAAATATATTTTTTTAATCTTAATTCAAAATCAATAAACGCTAGGCTGGTTTTAATGGAAAATAAAGGAATAACACTTCAACGGACAACTAAGCCGTCTAATCTTCTGTTCGAAACAGAAATGGGATCGTTTCGGTATACATTTTTTTTTCACCGTCTCGAATCGAGTACAGCACTTAAGGTGATGAGATGAAGATTCCCTCAGGACTCTCCACTTATATTTGCATTCGCAATGAAAATTGTTCAAATCGAAGAGTAGCTTTGGTAGCGCAAAAGCTCAATATTTCTTATCCAAGCGTTTGGCCTCATTTAATATTGATTAAAGTTTAAGCACGTACTTAGCGAACATTTAAAATGAATTTTTTATTAAAATAATACAATAAAATTGTTGTAATATGATGAAGTGTTTGTTTGACGGGGAAGAGTGTAGTAGACTGTAATTGAAATCTAATGATTGATTATTGAAAGCTCTGCTTTGTCCACAAATTACTAATATATTCAATTTATAATAAAGCTAGTCCCCAGTAATGCGTATAAATATTTTTTTGTTATTGTGTATCAAACAATTTTACCAGCGAAATAGCTCAAGGGATAAGACGCCTACACTACAAATACTGTGGTCATGGGTTCAAATCCCGCAGTCATTTTTTTAAATTGATTTGATCGGTTATTACGACTGGAAGATCGGGAATAATATTAATAAAATCCCGATCGATCGTCTTGATCCAGAATTACTATCCTGGATTGTAAGGTAAATTCTGAGGCAATTATTTAATCAGCGACGCTTTATCGGTCATCTGTATAACTAGTAATAGTTAAAATCAACGACAGACAATTTACACGTTGTTGGGTCTAAAAAAACCTCTGAAAAAAAACTCCATCAGGTTTTCTGGTATTCCAAAGAATTGTTTGCTCTCAATAAATAAATAAAAAGTTAATTATTTATTATAGAAGCGAAATTACTCAACAAAGATCAATATTGGTTGAACTGTAACATAAAAATATCATAATTTGTTAATTGCATTATGGTTTGCGTGAAATCGTGACTAAAGCTCGATAGTAGATTTAAGCTTAATAAATAGCTGCGGTTTGTTGCAACAAGTCGCAAAATCCATATATACAGATTGGTAAATAATAAATATATAATATAATCGGCTCAGGCATTTTATAAAGAGCTTATTTCAATTAGTGTGTACGATTATATTTAATTAAAAGCTTATCATGTTGTATCCAACGAACTACCCGTATAATTATTTATGGTATTGAGAGGCATCACGTTTTTTCGTCACGTGTGCAAACACTACCAGCAAATCCGATCCATCATTTGATAATGAAGGTATACTTTTGACATGGAAAGCTAAAAGCAACCTCGGCAAACACATTCAGTCCTCGTGTGTGTGATATACTTTAATTGTCATGATGTCATGATCACGTTGATTGCCTCGTGGCTCAACCCACTCTTTACAGGTATACAAATCAAGCAGATTATTATGTAACCCATTATTTTTATTTGGGATTAATGGTTTTTTTCTGTAGTAATGATATAAATAATGATTATATAATAATAATTATATCTTATTATAAGATCCTTTAAATAAAAGTACGTAGAATTATTCAGAAAACTTCAGCAGAATATAAAAAATACGTGAACTACAGTCCAGTATATTACAATATAATTAAATTGCTACACCATGAGCAATCTAAACATAGGATGGAATATGAAATATTATCACATTTAAACATATACATATTAATTTATTTATACATATTTACATATACAGACTTTTATACACAAAAAAGTGTTAATTAGTTGGCTGTCGGTGATCTTAACTTTTACTAGTTATGTACATTTTTCACCGACTTAATAATCTTGAGATGATCGATCGGGATTTTATTAATATTATTCCCGATCTCCCAGTCGTAATAACCGATCCAATATATTTATTGTTTTGACTTGGGCGGGATTTGAACCCATGACCACATTATTTGTAGCCACGTCTGTTTTTGTTTATGGTCCCTATAAATATGCTTTTGAATTTAAGTTTACTTAATAAATAAATACTTATTATTAAATAATTATTATTATCAAATATTATGGAATATGAGTTCTGAACAAAATGCAAGGATTGTAATGGTAAGATTTGTATATGATATTTTACTAAAATCATTTAATTTGTTTTCTCCCTATTTTTTATGAAAATTATATTACATCTGTCACAGAGATTGAACTTAATTAATTTTATTGCACTGTGATTAACAAAAGATACTTATATGAGGTTTTTGTGTACCTTATCTGAAATAATAAAGTTAATATAAATAATTCTTATGCGATAAAATTGCTTCATTAATATACATATATGGCAGAATATTGAATAAAGTAATGGTTTACTAGGCGTACGTGGCTGTAAAAGTATACGGTGAAGATGGTAGTAGAGTTCCTTTACTATACTACCCGGGATTACCATATTTTAAAAACCAAATGTTATTTTTAATTTGATTTTAAAATGTTATATAGAATGGCTTAAATGGAATTATATCTGATGCTGGGTGTAAAACATAAGCGGTGAAGTGAGTCGAAAGAGTTTCAGCGCTTCGACGGCCACATTAATGAATTCTGCGTCTATTGTTCATACGTTAGGACATATAGAAATATAGAAAGAGAGAAAATGTCAGCACGATTGTGTACATATGTGAATGAATATAGAAGAGGTATTGTTGGGAATAACAAAGGCATTCGTTTGCGACTTGCAAAGTGACGTACGCAATTAAAAAAGTGGGTCGATTCACCCATAATGAACTTTTTCTCTTCATCTCATAATGGGATGAATGACTTTTGCGGTCATCCGTTTTTCTTGTTAACGACGAAAATAATAATAACTCAAACGGAGTGGTCCAAAAATAAGCCTTCTCACCCAGATTGATGGTATTATATACATTTAAAAATAATACCAAAATTAATACGCAATATTAAATTACACACTTAAAGTTTTTGTACTAAATATTTATATAGTATTGAAATAATCGAAACATATTTTAAAAATTCTTATCGTTGAAAAAGTATTTTGTTCTAACGACTTTGTAGCAGTAGAATGTCTCGTCGTTCCGTTTGTGAGAGAAGATTATTGGCGTGTACTTTACGACTTGTTTAAACGAAATTTCATATGTTGGTATGTGCACGATAAACGCTCGTAAAGTATAAAATTGCAATAACGTGTTTGGTTGTATGCGACATGAGGGAATAGTAGCTTGTAGATAATCTGCTACGAACAACCATAAAGCGTCGCGACGCCTTAACATAGGTAACCATGCCAGGTTTGATATCTTCACTCCAACCACCCACACTTTGTTATGCAACCTGGATAAATACAAACTTATTATGGCTTAAACCTATTAGCTATGTTTATGATATGATTATAATCAGCTTGATTGACATAAGGAGAGTTCCATATCCATTAGCATTATGATATTACATATACGTATGCATGTATATATGTATGGTAAGGTCTACGCTGCTACAATGCTACGCAAAAACGCTACGGATGACAGGCGTCTGTACCATTCTGTTCTCGACAGCTGCCCACTGCACTTTCATACCAACTCAACCTTACAAAACAACACCATTTGCATTTCAAATTGAAAGGAATCTAAAGCTTAACGATCAGTACATACATACTTATTGGAAATTTAGCGAAACCTGTTAAATAAACTATACTAAAAACGCATATATTAAAATAATATAAGCTTGTATCATTGTTCACACTACGGTTTCTTTGACAGAAATATTATTTTGAGTATCGATAAATGTTTATAATAAAGCATTGTAGATAGACTCAATGTATTTATTATTTCATAATAAGTTATGAATATATAAAGTTTACATTATACATCTTACATAAATATTTGAATTATTGATTATATTATATCGCAAGTGAAAAGTACAAAAACCCATGTAAAAGAGAGATTTTTTTTAAATAGTTGAGTTGATTGTTTCAAGTTAGAATATATATAATATCATGGAGCTCATTAGTTTGTACTTAAAAGACGGTATGTTAAAAATGATTTTCATGAAAATGGATGTCTGAATTATTCTCCAGTATTTATAATACTGGAGAAGAATTCAGACATTCATTTAGGGTTATTTAGATTATTAATTCAGGGTTTTTTTAAAAAGAAGTAATTTCGGAAAACGTAATGATATGGTCTCAACAAAGTGTAGGTTTTTATTTTTGATATTGGTGTCGAAATGTGTGGTGTTTAGGGATAATTTTCGGTGTGAACATTGGCAGTATTTTAGTAGTGGTTGTAATAGTACACGTAGTAGGCTTCAGCCAGTGTAATTATACTAGGATAAGGGGTAATTGCATGTAATTTGTACTGCTTAATTCCACGTCGAATAAGTTCTTTTTTATTGTGGTCGCGCTTTGTACGCCAGTCTCGAGGCTTAAGATTTAATTGCACAAAAAGAAGCACATTCTACATATTATCAGTATCCCAAATTGCCCAGCTTGGTCTACTGTCGCACAAATTCATATCAATAAAATTCAAATTGTCCAAAACAAGTGTCTTAAGATGGCCTTAGATCTTGAACCTGGCACATTTCTTAAAGAAGTTCACGAGGACATAAAGTTAAAAATGATCAAAGCAAATATCGCAGATTTGAGTAAAAAACATTACACTAACTTTCCGACTAACCCAATCATAAGACATGTAAATAAAACCAAATATGCCTCGAGGAAACGTAGGTTCATTTTACCAATGAACTTCCAAAACTGATATTATTTTTAAATTACCTTAATGGTTTTACTTAAACAAATTGTTATTTAGTTTTTCTGTTTTGTTCATATTGCTTTTATCGGTGTTATTATTTATTAATCTTCAAATTTGTAAATGGGTTTTTATTTTTTCCCCATTCTTTCTATAATTAAATATTATTATTCATGTCAAATTTAAATAAAACATTCTCATGTTAGTTATAGGTAAAAAGATGTATACACTCTGTACACCAAAGTCTATTTCCAAAGATTTATTGTTCTATCAATCAATGTAAAAACTTATGCATAAAAAAGAAATTGTAATACTATACAGTATCCCGAAATATATAGTTGAGCTTCTCTTTGTCTCGTCTAAATATGAGGGGAGGCTTTATGTGCTATTAAGAAAAGTGGCCGCATTCACACATTATTTAATGAACTGTTTCTTGCTACGGACAGTATCGCTATGTTCATATTATAATTAAAACTGTAGTTGTTAGCAGGCAATGTGAGATAAACAAAGTGGCGGTGGTACGTTATTAATGACTTTACAGCTACAATTAACCGGTGTCGTGTCGTTTTCTCTGCTGGGAACTGAAACAACTGTCTTTCAAAAACAGCCTACGTGAAAAATCACCTTTGAAATGGTATAAAATATATTACAGAGTTGTAAGTTTTTATGCTAAACGGTGGCATTAAATAATGCATACAATAAATCGTCCTATATTGGCTAGAACTTCTCGTGACAATAACTAATATGCACATGAAATTATATAATTTTATTTTTCAGAAGAAAATAACACTATATATAAAAATAATAATAAATAAGAACATATATTTGTTCTGGGTGTGTTTATTTTAATCATATTTTGTTTTTTTCTTTATCTTTCTACACAACAAGCTGACAATATTCTAGGTAGGGTATCGCCAAAATTATGTGAAAAAAATAATAAATATTTAAAAAAAATCGAGTTTGAGCCACCATCTTCGAATAAACTGTTTCTGTGAAGTACACAGTAGTGGTTGTGAAATGTAGTATTGTATCTCTGAAATATTTTTGGTAATTCAAACAATTTTTTACCATCCTCCCAAAATATTATCAGTTAGTTCAAGCCTAACTTGTGTAATAATTATAATTATAAAAATTAAGATAAAATTAAGATCTTGAATTTTAGAATTTAATTAGAAAAAAAATATTTTCACACATTTATTATCATATGTTTTCTACGAGGATTTTTTTTGTTTAGTTGGATTTGGATATTTATGTTTTAGAAAAAGTGGCTATGGCCCTCAATAATCTATTTATTATTAAATCTCTCAAGAGCCCGCCTTGTGGCCCAGTGGTTAGTGTAACGGATTCGTGAGTGAAGACTCCCGGGTTCGATTCACGGCACCGGAGTCACTTGGTAGATCTAGCTTAGCAAACTAGATCTTAAGTACTCATTACTGTGTGGTGGCCTGGGAAACCATCTCTACTATATTCTCCCGTAAAGGCCAAGGTGGCCTGGCCAACCCCTTATAAAGGGACTCCCGCCAATAGGGAAGGTGTCACGGTATTTATTTATTTAAATCTCTCAATATTTTATTAATATTGGTTACAAGTTGAAAATTAGAAATTTATTCGCTCAACATTAATTGTCAGTATTGGTTCTTGTTTGCAGTGAGTGTTAAACATTCTCCTCTGTTTGATAGTCAAGTAATGGTGGTATATGGAGGTAAAGTAATGCGATATGTTGTTAGTTTCCATCAAAGTTACGAGATTTAAATCTTAAAGGGCATTTGTCGTCGCTTTGCATGTTGATAATGTTCAATTTATCGCACACACAAACTTCTCCTGGGCCTAAATACATACATACATATATTAAAACATACATAGAAATTCCACAATATCTTTAAGATAGAAATAAATATCATGATTAACTAATTGACTGCGAATATTTTAAGAGGTAAGAGGGTATCGCAAATATATATGAGCGAAAAAAATTCAATTATAAAAAAAATGTTTTCATTATAAATTAAAAAAATAATTAGACACAATACACACGCGAAATTCACTACTGAGTACTTAACAGAAATAGCTGATTCCAAGAAAATGACCCAAACAATGACAAAAGCACTATTAATATTTAAAATTATTTTTTAAAAATTTTCGCCTATATTTGCGATACATTACCACCCCCTAAAAGATATTCAGTTATTTCAAGTCCACTCTGTATAAGATTCCTTCTTTATAGGTAGGCATATTATAAATAATTTATTTATAAGCCTGTAAATTATAAAAATGATAAAATGCAATCAACGAGAACAAATATACATAAATTGCAGTATTAAAGGAAAGTAAATATGTTTCCACCTATAATTCTGAAACATTTTGGGGGAAACCTTAAGAACTTTCAAAGTATCTTTTGTGAATTTGTCGAAGAAGAAGTAGAAAATTTACGCTTGAAGCTATCGATATGCATTAATATATTATGAAATTTAATCTGGTAAGTAAGTGTATATAAGCTAATTAATTTTTTTTAAATATTTTAATGGACTAATCGAATATTGAAATACCGATATTGGTGTTGAGATTGTAATTTATGAAAGATCTATGGGAAGTCAGTAATGTCTTTAGAGGTGATGTCTACCCTTTATCTCCAAGAAGCCTTATCAGAAGTTTCCGGTTCAAGGGACAGTCAAGACCCCCTTTACGAAATATCATTCTATTATACATAATTATCATTACATTTGATAAAATAAACAACACAATATTGGGCATATTCAAACGAGATTCGGTTATTTTCATAATATTACAGGTTGTTTCATTAGGCCCGATTGAATGCACTACTTGGTAATTTTATATGGTTTTTACATGCATTCGCAATGTTATACATGTTAAAATGAAAATTACATATTTTATTTGAAACAATGCAAAAAAAAGTACTTACAGATAAAGTGCATAAATAAAATTTTACAAATTCCAATTATGATATAAATCATGACCTAAGTTTATATTGATTTACCTGGAGTAGTTCAACAGATCGCCAACTGGTTAAATTAAAATAAATTTACATCTAGTACCTAAAGAGTCTGGGCAAATATGGTAAATAAATTTATTCGAGTATGTGTAATCAAAACAGTTTTAAAATTTTTATTATTTATTGGTGGATCTAGTATAAAAATATTGCATTTATCGCGCGTAAAATGTAAAGGGAAATGGTATGAATTTATACTTAAGTACATATTTAATGTCTCGTAGTTATTGGTTGTATACTTTTAGTATTAAATATAAATAAACATGGTATAATAATATTTTTTTATTATTTATACCAACACTCACCAAGATTACAGGTAAACTAATGCATTGGATAAATATAGTAAATATTTTTTACCTTCATTTTATGATTCTTATAAGATGAATAAGGTTGTATTGTAATACATATCAAAAGCTGGTGAAGTGAGTATAATTTTTCCATAAAAATGGCGTTAGTAAAACGCAAATATAAATATTGCTTCAATGGTTGTGTCCTCTTTTGCGTCTAGTAAGAAGCTAATAAAAATCCTTTGAGAGAAAATTTCAAAAGCTAAATATATTTATTCTAAGTTCCGCCTTGTGTAGCAAGGTTGTTTATAAAATATTTCACGGTATATTATTATGATAGTGCAGTATAATATTTAGTGTTGACCGTCAGTGCACTCTCACACAAGAGTCTTATTCTTTTTGAATTGTTTGAATTGCTCTTCTCTTGCACTATAAAAGAGGCTGTGTAAAAATAGTAATGTCGAAATTCCATTAACTGATTACTTCAACCGCACTGTGTTTAACTTTAACAAACAAAAATCATATCCAACCTATTTTACTGCATCACAATGCTCGTTGTATTTTTTATTTAAAGAATACACTGGCTTTTTGAGGATTTGTATGTTTGAATAATTATTGAATATATATACATACATTATTGACAAGGTTATTTATTTTCGTTGGGGCATTGACATCAAACCATGGATATAAACATAAGATATCGCATTGCATATAAATAATTCGTGCAATTTCGTGTAAACCAGTATTTTTGCACTCTTCTCTCCTATTCGATAAAGGCATAAGTATGTCTCCCTCACTAAACACGTTTTAAGTCATCACTGAGTGTGGTTGTGAAAATACGCGTGGCGATTAAAACCCAATATTATTTTAAACATCTTAAAAAAGTACTCAGCAGTAAAAAGTGAGCCTAGATATATTTGAGTGTATGTTTGAGTCCATATGACATGTAGTAACAATGCATTTACCCATTTTACTGTGAAATATAACTGAAGATAGGAAGAGAGATGTTTACAGTATAATATTTGCCAGGTAACTGATGTTTTTAGCTACTTGATGTACTTGAACTAACCACGCATTTAGCCACTCATGCGATATATTATGTTTATATCTATGCAACAAACCGATAACTATTTAGGTGACCATTTTTTTTATTTTTTTTTTTATACAATTTCTTTATTAAATATAATTTGCGTACAATGTTTTGATACATTATGATTAGTTGTTACAATGTTAAGTTTATAGACTTAGTCTTTTACTTATTTTAATACGGAGTATAATCAATTGATATTTAAAATAATTAATAAGTCATAACATAATTTATGGGAAAAAATACAAAAACCCACTTGTAGAACTACTAAAATATATATAAATAATAAATAATAAAAAAAAAAAATAAATAAACTTAGAATTACAAAAACATTTACTTAATACTATATGAATAAAACAAAAATATTGTGAAACACGAATATAGTAAAATCATTAATGACAGACAAAATCAGATGTGTTTGTGAAAAAAGATATGTTAAAGAATTTTTAAGGAATGTCTCTCAACATTTCAGTGGTAATTTAAAGTTTCGCTTATTTGAAACATATTTGATTTTGTTAACATTTTGTATTAAAGAGTTAGTGGAGAAGTTAACCATTTTGTTATAGTGTTTATTGCTTAAGTCAGTGATAAACTCCTCTACTGTTTTCATTTTGATACTCTCATGAATTTCTCTAAGGTACGTTCCAGGACCCAAGTTTAATATCATTTTAAGGCACTTGTTTTGGATTATTTGGAGCTTTTGTATATGAGTTTGAGCCACGGTAGCCCAAGCAGCACATCCATATGAGATAAGGGGCCTAATGGTAGACTTATATATGAGAATCTTATTTTTAATGGATAATTTACTATTTTTATTGATTA
This sequence comes from Agraylea sexmaculata, assembly GCA_022606485.1. Classification (NCBI taxonomy): domain Eukaryota; kingdom Metazoa; phylum Arthropoda; class Insecta; order Trichoptera; family Hydroptilidae; genus Agraylea; species Agraylea sexmaculata. The sequence goes on from JAGTTH010002437.1 coordinate 26,582, forward strand.
AAGGATTAAACGATATAGGGTATTGATGGCTATGTCAGTTTTGTTAGTAATGTATTTAATATGTTTGGCCCAGTTGAGTTTCGAGTCTAGGTGACCATTTGTTTTACCGCTTATGATCATTCCTTTTAATTTTACTAATAAATATGAATTAAAATTTAAAGAAAAATATCACCTAAACAGTAATGATATCCCGTTAATGCAAATACTAATTATTAATAATATATTTAAATCGTAATAAGCGAATCGAATCAAATTTTCAATGTAAGCTCAACTAATCCTCAATTTTGCAGGCATCAATTACATTTGGCTTGGGATGTTTACAGGATTTGATTCGATGTAGAGTTGCTGGTCGTATGTTTGTTTACTTGTACAAGGGTTGTAGGGGTTGTATTGTCTAAATCAATGTTTAAAGTGGATCACACGTCAATCAGGGGTGGCCAAACAACGACACCTGGGCCGCGGGCTCTGTGTCACTATACCTGTTTGTTAAGCCTTTACGGTCATAGGACCTAAGTAAATTAAATATCTTTTATTTATATCAAGCTAATATTTTGATCCGAATAATAAAACGGTGGTATAAAATTATAATATTATACAATTTTTTTTTATGATAAAATAATAATGCTTAGGTTGGTCAAAGGTGAAATTGATTAATATTAATAAAACTCTGTCTTTAGGTAAGTAATCAAACGCCAACTGTATATAATTATGTAAATTATATTTGAGGTTTCTTTGATTTTCTCGAATATTTTTGACCCTGTTGACACCGTATTTTCAGGGTGTTCAAATTTTAATAAACATGAGGACAATTCGTATTCATTTAGGGACATAATTAATTCACGGAGAGGACTGAATAGATTTTATAAAGAACTTAATCACTTGTCGGCAGCTTCGCTTAGATTAAATCGCTTTTCGGACTAACCAAAATATATTTATCTTAGCACCGATCAATCTCTTTTGAAAACAAAAAATATGTATTTTTTATGAAAATGATATTTGGTTCAAATGTGAAGGAATGAAGAATCTCTCCCCCGCTGTTTTATTATAGCAGTAATATAATCTGAACCATTAAGCAATATTCAACTGGGTTGTCGTTTGAAATGCTCGTGTTAAATTTGATAATACGAGATTTTATGTTGTATGTCAAAATTGTTTGAATAAATTATGGATTAAAATGTAATCTTTCTACATTTATACAGCGTGATATATATTTATACACGAAAGGGTTATTAAACTCATATTTTGAGTTTATATCCATATGAAATAAATATATGTACATATGTATAAATCAACGATTAATGTGACTTTTTTTATTATCCCTAAATAAAATTATTACCAGGTTTTGATTTATATTAAAGCTGTTTATTTCTTTTATAAATATATAATTAAATTGTAGGTTGCACGTTCCTGTAAGAACTGCTAATATAATCACCCTTATTAAATCCATTTCTATCATATCATGAACAGTTGATTGAAAATACCGATATAATTGTCAACAGATTTTACCTAAAAATGCCAAAAAGATGAAGTGAACCTAAGTCAATTGAGTGTTAATAATTATTAAAATAACAAACTAATAAACAAACGCAAACAAAGTTTTATTTGGTAATAATATTTTTATTAAATGACCAATGATCATTGAAAAATTATTTGTTTTGATTAAATTTGTATTATTTTATACAAAAACAAAACGAGTTGAAATTGATATGACCTAGTGGGGTCTTCCAGGGTTGTTTTAGTAAAATATTTTTGTTGAAATGGTTATTATAATATACAAAGTTGGGTTAAAATTGAATATCCGTATCATTTGTCGTGTGGGCAAGACACAACAGAAAAGCAACCGGATAGGAATTTCGGGTGGCCGGAAACTTTTAGGAAGGGCGTCGCCACCGCTTCCCGTCCGCGGACCATTAAAAATGCTGGGCTTCGAGGGGTGGTTATGGGACACAGGAAGACCACCCCCTACCACCCTTCCTGGTCTTTGGCGCCTATCTCCTTATTCTGTTTGTTTGTTTGCCTTTGGCCTCTACTTGTTTTCTGAGCAACGCTCGTCTATATACGATGAAAGTAATGCCGCTCTCAAGACTAATGTCGACTAGATAAGTGATAACGACTAAAGTGCTGACTTATGCTCTTCAACCCCAACTCAATTAGTTCTAATTGACTCTAATAAACACTCGATCATGTCTGCCAATTACTAATAAAATATCAATAAAGACAGCTACATTATTGTACATATAAAAAATCTCCTATATAAGTATATAAAACAATTTCATTAAATGCTTGGGTAAATCAATTTTTCAATTGCATATAAGTTTAGTAAAATAATAATTTAAAAAAATGAAGCCTTTTGAAGCTTATTACAGTTTTCCCAGTAAACTGCTTCATAGTTCAATTTCTTTAAAAATTCAATTGGTTATCGATATATTATAGTTAAAAAAAATCTTCCAATTTCTGTAAAATACTGACTTTAGATTTCTATATTGACGATTCTAAATCTGCAAACCTCATAATTCCAGTAAATATTAATATTATTATTTAATTAAATTTTTTTGAACTTTTTTTTGACTTTTTGAAATACAACCAAAAAAACTGTCGATATTTAATAGTGTCATTCATTAAATGGGTTTGAATCACCTAAAGTTATTAAAACCTGACTTTTGTTGATCATTATGTTATAATTTCCATATTAAATATAATTTACAATAATTATACTAATGAGGGTATAATTAAGTCTACAAACATGGTTTAATTTACACATTTTTATATGATAATCATTATTTTGTTATTTAGAGTTAAGTTCTATCACAATAATCATTGAAATTAATTCGAAAAAAATACCAACACCCACTTGTAAAATAAGTGATGACTAAATACATAAAATAAATTAAAAACAAAATAGACAATGTGAATTTGTTGAGCATTGTTTTTAGATGAAAATTGTACCATTGTTGCTGAAAAACATTGTAAAGGTAGAGCCCCAAAATTAATATGTGTAATGATGAAAGATTTTAGGATAGTGGCTGGAGATGCGTCAGTTTTATAGGCAAGCCATACTCGTAAAGTCTTAGCATGCTAAGGTTTCATGTTATACGAGCTAAAGGCTACGAGCTACGAGCTACAGACTACGACATCGTAACCGTTACAGCTTTTGTCCTATTTAATTCGACCTTTAATTAGATAGACGGTCCACAAATTGTCCACTTTGTCCAGCTTATTGAGTTAGGAATGACGTGATCTAATCATTGTTTACTGACCACACGTTATACCTCAGTAATGATTAAATTAATGCTTTAGACTGGCGCCATTTCACTTACATATAAAATATACCAATTTAGCAATATTTGAAATACATAATAGAAATAATTATTTATAGGGATACACTTGAAATATTGTGTTAAAATATATAGGTTATACAACTTGCAACTGCTTTTATAATTATAATTAAATCTCGAAAATATATATATGCATGGAAAAATCCGAGACAAAAATTAAGATGATCTTGTTAATATTGATCTTTGAATCTTTGCCAATTATAAACTTTTTCTATATAGATGTTCGAAAGGGGCCCAATTAAAGTAGTAAAACGAATGGGAATACCTGAGAGTAGTTTATTTTTATTAAAGCGCTTCCTGTTAATTATGGGCGAAAAAGAGAAGAGCAGAAGATTCCGGCCTCTTTAAGAGCTTTTCACATCAAAGGAGCAGAGTTTTAATTCAATAGCGATATTAAAGCCTCCAGCTTGTACAATAATTTGTAAGGTTTCATTTGAATAGTGGTTGGTGAAAATGATAAGCTACGAGGGGAAGGAAGGCGCTTATCTGAAAAACGGTCCAATATATCTTTACAGTCTACACCATTTCTCTACTGCTAGATATTTGTGCTTTATTAGTGAGATCAACTAAAACCTTCCTCATCATAATTTTAATTAAAAGACTTCGTATTTATTAATGTAGACGACATATATAGAAAAACAAACAGTATTCATACGCTATACTAATACATTCTGAAATGAGAATTCATTAATATAATAAATTTAAATATCTAATTTCTAAAACAAAACATTCATTCATACATTCCTCAAAAACTTTATTTGGTTTCACTTATGTTATATAAATATAATTTTTAATAAATCTGCACTTTAATCGGTTTTCCTATTAAATATAAAGGTAAGAAATATGGAATTTTAAAGAGTAATTATCTTTTATGTCAGGGTTATGAAAAAATATACAGAAGCGTAGCGAAACCTCAAATAAAAAATAATTATGTTTCATTTGAAATTATAAATGTGTTCTTAAGACCAAAAATACATAAAAAGGTTATTAAATAAGCCAAAAACCTTAATTAATACCTGTATTTGAAAATAAACATTTTCACAGAAATTGTATAATTTAAAAATATTCAAGCATTTTTAATGTAAAAAATAAAAATATGAACGAAAGTTTTTTTTAATATTTATTAGCCATATCATAAAACATATGTGATGATGTTGATGAAAGCCTTTTTTTAATTAAATTAAAAATAATCTAAAGTTACATTTTTAAATGTACATTTATTTAAATAAAAAAAATTTTTTGTGAAAATCCACTAAAATGGTTATATCTTCATGTGGCTGGATATGGTCTTTGTATAATCCTGGAACATTGCATTGTTATTCCCGAGGGATTAGTACAAGACGAGATGAAGAAGACTACTGGCAATTCGTTTGCAGCCAACTTAGTGTACGGTTTATAACCACTGGTTAATTTTATAAAGAGTCTTGTTTAAGCCAAAAGAGACTTCTTTCATTACATTTATTTGTTGATTAATGCACAAGAGTTTGGTCCGTATTTTTCATACATTTTACGCAGTCAGTTAATAGTGAAAACTTACATTATTCTCAATTTGCGAGACTGAAATGTCTTTTTAATGGTGTCTGAATTTTTCTTCAACCCTTAACCGGAATCCGCGTGTCATGGGTTTACTTTTAGGTTAAAAGTTTTAACAACCTTCTTGTCTACGTTCCTCTAATAAAAGCTATTTTACATTCTAATAAGGATGATATTTTATTTTGCGATTAATTATTTGCACAATAATGAATCAATGGATATTGATTTATATAATTGTCAAAACATTAATCAAAAGAAGCCTTTGATGATCATATTTTGACGATTAAAATAGAACACAAAATGAACTCAATTTACTTTATTTAACCGAAAAATATTTCAATAAGTAACGGCAAAGCATGGTGTCATTTATTTGGAGTAAGGTATGAAGCAATAGGCTTTATATTATGTTGGCATGGAATAGGATAAGGCTTCATTGCCGCAGGGTAACCGCCAATCTTTGGTCAAAGCTTTAACCCTTACTGAACAGCCCTAATAAAAACTTTATTTAGACTCCCAAGTGTCTTCTACAAACCGAATAAACCACTATTATTTTCATAATTTCTCAAATTTATATTATATATAGACCTACCAGGTAACCACACGTAAATTAATTTTGAATTAGGTCAGGATTAAATAATGAGTTAGAAATTCTTATTCCAATCCCTCACGATGACAGATTAACAAATGGGTTGATAAATGTTTGAGATACATACAAAAATCCTCGATATATAATCTCAGGTGTGTAGGTAATGAAAAATATTGTTATATCAAATAATTTGATATATTAAATTTACACTGTATGTACATATTTCTTACATTTTACTATAATTTTTTTTATTTTTATTTATTAAAAACAAACTGCTTCCTTAAAATATTGGGAAATATAGTATTATAAAAGAAAATTGAAATTGACATAGAAAAAAAATAAGAAAATACATGATATAATAATAAAATGAAATATGGGAATAGGGATTAACAATAAAATTTGAATAAAGTATTGGCTTATATTACTTATAGGTCGACTATTTTTAAAGTGAAATAACTAGTCATTAGCTAAGTTTATAAATTAAAAAAAATGATAAGTTGTGACAAAGAATTTTTGTACATTTTTCACTTTTTTATGTATATCAGCATTTTAAACATTCGCAATCAGAAGAATGTAAAATGTAATCGAATATATTTTTTTTGATAATTTACAATATATTAAAAATACTTTGTCAAAGTATATTAAAAAAAAACAAAAATGCACCAAGGACTAGTAACAAATTACTCAAATCAAATACGGTTGAATTAACTATTATATTATTTTTTTTATTTATTACATTGTTTAAGTCTTACATTTTTAAATTTTGTCTACATAAAAATAAAAATTTCTCATTATATTTATAATAAAAATCTTCTAAATACTCTCTACATCTAAGTTCAACTCATAAGATATATTTTATAAATTACAAATTACCAATATTTTTAGTTTTTAATGTAATATGAATAAAACATGTTATTGATTTTAATGTTAATTTTTAAGGTATAAATTATTTTAATGAAATTAATTCAAGCAACCACCCTCACACTGTAGAATAATTAATTTGGAGCATGTAGCAGGGTGTCAAATTTTGGAGGGCGATCATAAGGGAGGGTCCTTAAGCTGGTAGAGAACACAATATGATAATATATAATATTGTAATAGGCTTTAAGATTGTAAACAATGGAGTGGCATACAAGTAGTTGTCAGGGTCGGTGCAAGTTTATTCACTAGTCAAGTCACTCCTTCATCACACAAACAATCGTTTTGATAAATTGTTACAATATCGTCAGCGCTTTTGCCATATTGTTTGTCTTAAAATATCCTCCTCAGTTTCAACATAGTGCAAATTTACCCTTTGTTCCCGAACACCACTCCGACAGAAATGATGTTTTAAATAATGGTCTAACTAAGATGAGTGGCCTTAACATTGGATATCATCAAATTATAATATTTAGACGAAAAATATATATCATGTGTGAACAAAATATTGTTAAAAAAAGCACATATTGTCGGCATTATTTGTAGATTGCATTAATCGATTATGTCAAATTTTATGTAACTAACCCAAGCTGAAAGACGCGGGTTGAAAAATTACACATTCTTTCTGTTATATGTATATATATATATATATATATATATATATATATATATATATATATATATATATATATATGTATATGTATATATATATATATATATATATATATATATATATATATATATATATATATATATATATATATATATATATATATATATATATATATATATATATATATATTAAAAAGTTTCAACACTTATGTCTATGAAACCTATATTAAATGGAGATAAAAATTATGATATTTTATAAAAAAAGAGTTACGCAGCCATCAAAGAAAGCTAATGATGTTTATACTAGCCCTAGATTAATGTTTTGGTCATTTAAGTAAAATTATAATTTATCAAAATAGTATGTATAAATCATTTATAAGATGGGTTATAAATACTTTCAATTATATATATTTCACGGATAAAATAAATTATTAAAACATTATTTCATAATCCCTCAGTATTTTGCTATCTATGTATATTCCTAAACTATTATTGATATAAAATTAAGCTTGTATTTAAAAGCCCACGTTCATAAAAGATGTGTTTAGTAATGAAATAAGTAAGCTTTCAAAAACTTTTAAGACCTTTTTTTAATCCATAATATTACATATTATATTGATTTATACAAAAAAGGCTGCTTGGAAAAATCCGCACTTCAACTGATTGATTTTTTTTTTATAAATCTATAAAGCTTTTTGATTTTTTATTGGAGCTTAAAATAAGATCAGTCAATGGCCTCTACTAATTTTAATTTTATTGTTATAACAAGAGGATACCAATAATTTGTTTCATCATTAAAACATACGTAAACGATATGAAGAAATTGTTTTATTATTCTATCATAAGCTATCCAAAACCTGTATTATCATAACAGTTTATCCCTTAATCACCCACAATGCTGATCCTTTTGAACAAAAATAGACAGGGGATAAAAATAGACAAATAAGTCGAGCATAACAAACATGAGATGAATTTGTTGCAATGAAAGCGTTAGTATTTTAATATCATTTTGTTCACTAATGCACATAATAATAATAATGGTAGAAGGTTCCCCTCAGAGTAGTTTTGGCTTTTTCCCTTTGGTAAATGTACGTACATATCCGTAATCAATATTTTATATGGAGCTCGTGTTTTTATATGGCCGAGACTGAGTGAGGGTTGTTGTTATCTTGAAGATAAAGAGCGTGTCCATCCAGGATGTTCCTCCTGTCCACATTGAGTGTTTTTCCTTGTTTGCAATCCCAGATATTTTGTACGGGGGACAAACGGATAAACAAATGGTTTTTATATATAATTTAATTTAATAAATAAAGCGACGGGTACATATATTTAGACATAGTTTAAATGTGGTCATCGACTCGGTTGCGTGATATGTCACTGGATTACTATGAAACTATTTCCATCGGCTTTGATTTCCACTGGAAAAGGCAAAAGGCTTCACAACTCAACGGATACTTGAATGACAGCTATTTCAGTTAAGGATCCTCTTCTATTATTCACAAGACCTCATTTATATAAGGGAATCTTTCAAATGTATGAAATCAATCAACGTTTCCATCAAATAAATGTATTTCATTCAATTGTACCACGGAAGTTATAATTTATAATTAAATTATATTTATTTTACATAAATATTTTTTTAAACTCACTAAATCAGTCGATAACTAATTAAATTAATAAATACACTTGTTTAAATTGTATGTTTATTTTATTTTGAGAAACATGAATTTCAAAGTTTGATAATCTGAATATATACAATGTTCTTAAAGATTCAGTATGAATATTAAAATAATGGTATCTTTTTCTTAATAGAATTCCGTTGTTATAAAAAAGCAAAAAACAGTGGAATTTTTATTTATTATTTTATGAAAAAATAAAAAATGAATTTTCTACTTTGCAATTTTAATGACAACATTCAGGTGTATGTCAATATTGAAACTATTAAATGATTTTAATGACAAAATGTCTTTGTGTTACCTTTTTGTTCTCAATTATCGAGATTATACGTATAATTTTATATTTATTCTCTATTATAAGAGTTTGTAGGGAGACAGAGTGATATACGGCAAATTAATAGTGTTTATTATTAAAAGAAAGTTAATTAAATGTCCAATAGATAGACAGCAGAGGGCAATATCGAAGAAGTTAATTTTGATTAGTCAGTCTGAAATATAATCGTTATAGTCAATATAAATAGAAGGTGAAGGATGAAGTCAAAGTCAAAAGCCTGACTCGGTCTACTGACTATCAAATCAAATTAAACGATGAGGGTTTGCGTGTCAAATGGTTTTATATAGAAGCCAAATAACGCTAAAATACTATCAACACTATTTGCGTGTGTCCAAACCAATTTACACGATTAAACTTTTAATCCAGACACCAATCTAATACATTATTATCAGCTGCAATTGCGCGGCTTCAATTTAATCAACTGTATATGTGGAGACTGATTAAATAAATAATAAAAATAATTGACAATTATTCAGCCAGTATTTTTTTGTGTTGATGTATAAATGTTGATTTAATTTAAATTATCAGAGTTTTTTTAAGACGGTACATTTAGAATTATATATTCACAAAAATATTCAAAATAAAATCGATTAGTACAATTAATAAAACATTTTTTACATGACATCAAGAAGTCGCTATCAATAAAATCTGATAAAAATACATTTGTTACTATTCTGAATATTAGAATAGTAACAAATGTATTTTTATCAGATTTTATTGATAGCGACTTCTTGATTTCATGTATAAAACTTTATTATTAAAATTGTATAATAAGTCGATTTCAATAAAATCTGAAAAAATACATTTGTTACTATTCTAATATTCATAAATGAACACGGATAATATTTTTTTGTCGACAAAATTGAGTTTGATTATTTGTATATGTATAAAAATCTGTAACCACTTTTTTATCATTTTTGGAAGTACTAAGCTCATCAAGTATAAATGGCTATGGAGAAAAAAATACAACAAAAGAAGTTGTTTTAGTTTTATAAGAATTAAAATTTTCTCAGTATCTCAGTTACGAAGGATGGAAGAAATATAAAATTATTTTTATTCATAAAACCTAGCGGTTTTTATACTTAAATATAAATGATTATTAATTGGATTATACGAATTCATATTCATATCATCGAGATATTTATTTCGATGTATTTTTCAATGAAACAATTTTAAATATTAATGATTTATCGCGAACAATTATTTTCAAATATCTCTCTCTCTCTCTGCGAAACACTTCAAAAATACACATACTCCAATTACGAGATTTTCCTTATATTAAATTTACAATTTGTCTGACAAATAATACCGGCAATAAACAGATGATTCAGTGTTAAAAAACATTGAGTGGCGTATGTAATTAAAGATAACATTAAATGCGTAGGTGCACAAAGTTAATGTTATTTAAGCAAAAGCCTTCGCTTCTCACAGAATTTAATACCGGCTTTATGAAGGTTGTTAAAATTGAAGATGTCAAGTGTTATTTCTGAAAGAGTGATAGATGAAAATTATGGCTCTTAACTCCATCGTCTTATTATTATTTATCCAGAATTTAAGCTCTGTGAATTTCAGATCGTTCTAATGAAAAATATAAAAGAAATTTATGTGCTTCGACATTGAAACTTTGCAAATACATCAACTATAAAGACTATTTATTTAAAATATACGATATATTTTAAAGTAATTTATTTTAATCCATATGTATTCATAATTTAATTAATATTTCATTAAATTGTGAACAAATATTTTTTATCAATTCGACGCATTGGAGTCTAAATTGAATGAATTAAATGAAATTCTCGAAGGGTGAAATTGAAATGTAAAATGTAATGTAAAGTAAATGTAAAGGATACATTCGAAAAGCGGAAAATACTTATGTAAATAATAATCGATAAGGGTTGAAATTTGCTTGATAGAATTCTATAATCCGTTTAATAATTAAAAATAATACTTATAAAAAATTAACTGATGATCTTCTGTGGTATCTTTACTATTGAGTTTGCTTATTTAATTTCATAAATAATTATAAATGAATAATATATTTTGATATCATTGATACATGCCAATATAAATAAATACAGGTAAAATATGTTAAAATTATGTTTTTTTTAAATAAAAAATGATAATCTGTATTAAGCTGTGTTGTGAGTCGTCAGTAGTACAATATACATAATCATTTATTGTTTGTGTATTTTGGACTCGTTCATTGCAATTGAACAGGAACATATAGAGCAAATAAACCACATTTTGTATTTGTGGACAGAGAGTGATAAAAAAGTCACAAAAAACAAATTGGAACCGTACTTAATTTACAGCCAAATAAGCCACACACGCGCCAAAAAGCCATTCTGAATACAAAATGCCACGGATAGAAAAATGCACTCGACACTTTTACCTAGTCTTTTTATTTATTCCACACAACTTTTCAACCATGTCATATTTGAATCGAATTGTGATTTTATATGGTTACACAATATTCATTAACTTCTTGATCAATACATCAATTTAGAATTTTTCAAAATTCATGGTAATATGTTTCAGTAACGGTGGATTGTGATTCAAGGGGAAGAAAATGATAAAATAGGGTCGTTCACCAGCCAATATTCACCCCTTATGGTATTGTTTTAAGGTAATGTAATAACCCGTGTTGAATAATACTCAACTTATACAGACAACCCCACTTACATATGCCAACGATTTAATATGTGTTTCAAAATTTTATTATTAAGCTGCTTATTTTACCAATACGGATATGTGGTTTTTCATCACAAAATTGATCCAATGTTATTTGATCGTATTTTACAATATACTTTTATAATATGTATAGTCAGTAATTTAATATTAAATGATAAAAAAAATTTAAATCAATAATATTTTAAATAGTTCTCTCGTTTTTGTTACATAAAGCCAATTTAAGAATTTTTTAATTTGCTTATCACTATTAAAAATACTAATGTGCATTAATTTGTATATTTTAAATATACAAGTGAAATAACTCAGAGGATAAAGTAATGGATTCCCAGGCATACGTCACCGTAAATATATAATATAGTTACTTGGCTACACTTATAATCGGTTTTTTGTTACTTAATGCGTCATCTGAGCCTCAGGCGAGGCTCTAATTAAAAAAAACAATCAAAAGTACAGTAGAAAAACTCTATTACTGTCTTTACGGTGTATGTTTATGGCAACCCACGCCCAGGAATCCCAAGCTTAAGGCGCCTGGCTATTAATAAATTATTTTATCGGATATTATGACTGTAAAATCGGGAATAATACTAAAAAGATGCCAATGGATTGTCTTGATCCAATTCTACTTTGATTTTTTGGAGTTTTAGGTAAATACTGAGGCTTTTATTAAATCAGGCAGAGCCTCTCTGTCGGTGAAAAATAAACAATATATATTTATAATTATTATATTCAACGTCAACTTAATCATGTTTGTTATAATGGTATATATAATACATAAGATTTATAATCAATCAATATGGATATTTATAAATAGTATAAAATTGTCAATATGTTTTTATTTGTACCGTCTAATTCATAATAATTTGTGATTATTTGTGGCTGAGTGGGAAAAGCGTGCTCACAGAGAGAAAAGTAAGTACAAAGGAGAAGTGGTCTAGTGGTAAACGGCAAAGTCTTAGAGATATAGGAAGTGTATTGCTAAAAGTCGAATGTTTATTTTGGCGTCCAGTTTTCCTTTTGATGTTTATTGTGGTGCAGTCAGGTCGTCGCTTTGGGCTTATTGGCTTTGTTTCCGTTGTGATCTGTTGCCCACTTCTATTGCTTCACTTGCATTATATTCACAAAATTTCAATATTATCGCTTTAATAATTCAATTTCTTCTTTATATTGTATACGCTTGGAATATCATATATATATATATATATATATATATATATATATATATATATATATATATATATATATATATATATATATATATATATATATATATATGGTTGAAAAGCAATGTTATTTATTTATTTAGTTATATATACATATTATATTATTGTATCATTCTGCAGTACCACTAGAGCATTACAGGAGATCCCAAGTCGCAGTTTGGATAATGATCGAAGCACTCATCAGCTTATTATCATTGACTATCATAATAGCTCAAGGGATAAGACGCGTGGCTAAAAAAATTTGGTTATGGGTTCAAATAAAAAATGAATTGATTTGATTTGATTATGACTGGGATATCGGAAATTATATTAATAAAATCCCGATTGATCGTCTTGATCCAGGTTTGCTCTTATTTCCTGTAATGTAAGATAAATACTGATTATTAAGTCTGTGAACTGTGTAACTAATAATAGTTAAGATCACCGACAGACAATTAACACGTTGTTGCTTATAAAAAAACCTCTCAAAAACAGTTCCTCGGGGCGTAAAATAAATATATTTCATCATTAATGCGACTTGACACGAAGAAATAGTAGCTTAAAATAATAACGGGTGGGGCAAAAGTGCCACATCATTTTGAGCGCGACATCGTGGTTATGTAACGTTTAGATCATTTTCGCTCTAAGAATTGTTTTCTGTAGACATTTTCGCTGTGTGCTAATAATGGAACAATTATTTTCAATATTATATAAACGTCTATACAATACAACACAGTGCTAAAAAGAAACTGATCTAAACGTCAAATAACCAAGGTGGCGTGAAGTCAAAATAGTTGCCCCAATCGTTATATTATATATTATATATTGCAAGTATTAAAATTTATTCATATTTCAAATGAGAAGCCTTCATATTAAATCTTCATCCAAAAAATTAAAATAATAACTCATAAAATATACAAATACCTTCTGTTATTTCAACATGAAATTTAATATTCAGTAAATTTACCCTTTCCAGTCAGTACAAATCACCCATTTGTAGTCCATGTATCATGTTTCTATCCTATTAATCCCCTTGCTTAAATAATAATGACATAGAGTATTTTTGAATGTGTTTTTTCGTACTATCGAAATAGTAAAATATTATTTGCAAACGTTTGTCAAAGGGAGGATTTTTTAAACTGTCTGTTAAAATGCCTTTATAACGAGAAAGGTGAAATATTAAAAGCGACAAATTCGTTATCGCATTTCGTGCACAATATGCAAAGCTTGTGCAGTAAAATACAACCAGTTACAGAACAAAAATTTTAGAGAATAAAATATTTGTATTTAGTCAACCAATTATACATATTTTCATGGTTGGCATTTTACAACATTTGAATCTTAATTTTTGTAACGAAGGGCGTCAAACTTTACGATCACTTCGTATTAAAACTTTGTCACGCGATCATCAGCTACTAAATTTAATTTCATTATTAAATACATGATAACGACATAATGGCCTTCTATTTAATTCACCCCTAACACGTTATCCCCACAAAAGAGAATCTTGCTTTCGATTTGTATAATCATATTCGCTTTTTATAGACTTAGGTTTAATGAGATTTTGATTGAGTTTATTATATTTTTTTGTATGTAGTGCCGATGGGAAGTCTAAAACCTGCATGGTTTCAGAACATTAACTTTCGAACTATTGAAGTAGGCACGTGTATTCGGGTGGGTCACTTCAAAACTCGGTTCATTACCTACAATACGGATCTTTATTATGTTCATATTAAACCACCGTAAGTGGGTAGTTTATTTTTGCCCTGTTTTCAACTCTAAACAAAGTTTTATAGTGCCCGAGAATTCATTCTGACCTTTTAGAAATAAACTAGTGTTGGCGGAATTCTTTGTAGCATAGTTTCATAGAGTGACTTAATAAAGATTACATTCACATAGAATAATTAATTTAAAATAATTTCAATAATCTTGCTAAAATTTGCAATTAGGCTTCGTTTTTTATTTCAATTTTTTTATGTATAAAGATGTAGACAAACAGACTTACTGTAAAAGTGCACCCCTGTGAGGACAAAGTAAACACTCACAGGACAGTTAGCGGGTATTAACCGCTTGGCGCCCCAATTTTACATCCACCGCCCCTCACCCATGGGGTGCAACAGCTTCTCCCTAGAAATATGTAAATAATTTTATCATAACTCACCCCCTCGACCACTTCTTCCAAGCAAAATGATAGCCAAGAATGGATACAAGGGCGGAAAAACTTTTAACGTAAACGGACCCTGTTCATTTTAGACGGTTCTTCAAATTGCTGCCCGCTGATGAAAGATGGCCAAAATGAGAGAGATCCTGTTCTAAGGTTGCGTTTTTATGGGTGTCATTATATTTCGGAATTGGGAAGAGCGTAGCTCATTTTAGTTTATGTGCACGAAGCGTTCATTACAGTTGCTAGTCATTATTATAATAAACAAAGAGACATTATTTTAGGACGCATAGACAAAAATATCCAAAGCAATTTGAAATTATTAATAATATTAATTTTCATCTTTTAACATTTTTTTCAGAGTGTTCAAGATGTTGGATAATTATTTATATTATTAAATATTTTTTGGTCTTGAAATTTTTTTCCACCACTGTACGATATTATCTGAGGTACGGAAAAGTTTTAATTCTCCTTGGATTGTTTACGCCGTTGATTATACGAGCATGTCGAAAAGTAGGCGCCCCTTCTAAACTTTTCTTTGCCGATTGTGTTCAAGTTGAGTGAGATATTTTTTTCGTAGCAGTGGCGTAGCGCTCGTAGCGGCGTAGCATCAGAATGGCGTATCACAGCGATACTACCAGCGGCGCCGAAGATCTTCTTATGGTGGCGCCACAAATCTAATGGCATTTTTCTCCCTCGTCCTCGATTTACTCCGAGCCGAAATTATCACCACATTTTACTAGCAAAAATGATGAGGCGTCTACTTTACATACGTGCAAATGACCACCCCGTCTCCAAATACTTGTTTTGATTGAATTATAAAAAATACGAATAAACACATAGATCTCTCTCATTTCAGAATAAACAAAATAATTATAATAAGAATAATTAATAAAGTATGATATTCAAATTATGTAAATTCAAATGTACGATTGTAAATGACAAATACGTTAAGTTTGACAATATGTCTTGGTGAGAAACTTGTCCAATAAGTCAACCAACCAACCATCAATCAATTCAACGCCTGCAGAACCTCCACGGTTATTATAATGTCAAACATTTATAACATTCACCGCTACATATTGAAGGTCTTTCATTTAACAAGCAACTGTGCTTCATGAATATATCAAACTGATACAACTTTCAATCGAGTCCCTTGTAATATGAATATTTAATTCCTTTGCGCATTAAGTCACGAGGAAATGCGTTTCCCGCTGAAATAATTTATGTTTTGTTTGGCTAGGGAAGCTTATTATGCAAATCGATTAATTTTAAAATTAATGTCGGTGCTCGTGAATATTATTATAAGGATGAGTACCTGAATTCTCTCGGGCCTCTGTCTTTCTCTCTACCTGTCTCACAGTCTCTATTTCGGTCTATTCAATTAATTTTCCAATATTTTGGCGGGGCTTGATTAATTAAAATTCAATTTGCAGGCAGGTCACCGACGGTGCTAGGAAATTAGGAAAAATGGGGAGTCGCCTCGGACCAGACGTGTATTCTTCGAAAAGACAAATCGGTATCAATACTGGCCCTAATGAAGATCAATGCTTCACTATCGAACGGCTTTTCCAACCACTTTTACTCCTATTTTCTCCATGCAATGTGTGTAACTATCCAATATTTACTAAATAAACATTACGTTGGAGTCTTATCTCTCAAATAATTAACTAACGGAACAATTTGTACAGTTACAATTGTTTTCTTTATTATTTTAACCAAGCTTCTTCCCTAGTTAAAATTTTCGTACTATATTTTAGGTGTTTTTTTTATATTACAATCCCCTTTCCACATCAATTTAAGCAACATTTATATGTGAATAAATTTATTATTTGATTTTTTTTTAAATTTATTCAATCAGCGTAATAGCTAAATATATAGTGCGAGTAGCTACAAACAATAATTCAAAACCTCTCAAGTCAATAAAACACAAATCTATCATCTTCGTCCAGTTTTATTCTGATTTACTAAATATATGGTAAATAATGAGGCGATGAAGTTCTGCAGAGCCGCTCTGTCGGTTTCCTGTGTAATTAGTAATACTCAGGATTACCTACAGATATACAAATTTGAAAAAAATATCAATAAACACGTTATTGTATCTAACTGTAAAAGCCTTTTTAAAATGCCCTTAGGTACTTTTAAATTTAAATAAAAAAACATTGAATAATAAATCCTGATCATTCGAAATGATGTTACATTCACTAATAAGAAGAAGTTTAAAAAATCATTAAAGACAAAACTGTGTTATTGTATTATTATTAAAATTGTATTCTGAATACGAATGAGCAATTTATCTTGTTGATTAATTGGTCTTTAATTTCATTTTTGTAATAGTAGGTTAGAATATAACAAGAGTGTGTTTAAATACATAATATACGATGTTAATAACATCAAACGGGGGTAAAATATAATATAATACAAAATTAATATATGGATGTGTGTATTTTTTTTTTAATTTAGCCTTGGGCCTTTATTTTAGACGCGTGCTAGATTTTTTTGTGGTGTATTATTTAAGTTTATGTTGGGAAAAGTGCATAAAAGCTCGGAGGCTTGCCCAAAAATTAGACATGCTCGCTTCCTGTGTGCCTTTCTCTTCTCTTTTTCATATCTTCATCATTTCTTGTTATTGGTACGAGGAGCCGAGCAAACTCTTCTTTAATAAAACCCTAATGTTTTTATACACAACAAGCAAATTTAAGAACAACACAAAAACACTGCCCCGATAATACCACACTTTTATATTAAAAAAAAACGAAGCGAAATATCATGCTTCACAACAAAGGGGATGTTTTATGAATGGAGATATTAATAAACAATTATATTAGTATTTATAAAATAGGGTATTATTTAACTGAATGAATTTATATATTTAATATCGAAGGTATACTGCTCAAATGCACTAATTTTGACGATTTTGAGTTTGGGATGCATTTGTATTTGTTTTTTATTAATTGAGCCAAAACGCACTTAGTCATATCATCGATATTTCGGGATACAAAAATTAACAAGTCAAAGTTACATTTTTAGTTTCTGTTAGTTAGTTAGTTTTGGTAGTTAAAATAGAGGTATATTTTATAATTGTGTTATATTTGGAATGATAAAATAAGTCATTGACGTAAACCACATTATTTACAATGTATATAATAAATTTATAGTTCCGTTAAGCTTTCTTTTGAATTCTCCATAATCTCAAAACTATGAAATATGACTTATATATTACAATTTATTTATAATGTGTAATTTTTTAGAATGATTGATAGAACAATACATATAGAAATAGTAGGTGTACCAATCTTAGTACATCAATATTTTTACCTGTAACTAACATGATAATGTTTTATTTAAATTTGACATGTATAATGTTATTAAATAATAAAATGAATGGAAAAAAACCCATTTACAAATATGAAGATTAATAAATAATAACAACAATAAAAGCAATATTAATAAAACAATTACAAAATATAATGCTTAAAAACTAAATAACAGTTTGATTGGATAAAACCAAATTTGATTTGAGTGGATTATTAGAAATTAACACTTTTTTTCATCAAACATATCAGTTTTGGAAGTCCATTGGTAAAATGAATTTATTTTATGCATATTTGGTTTTGTTTACATGTCTTATTAGTCATTTTAGTGTATTGAAATATGACTTGTCAGTCAGTATACCCTTGATTTCTATCTGCATCCAGACCTCGATCTTAACAAGAATATTAAATATTACAAGAAAATTATGTAAATATAATATATATTAATTGCAAAAGATATTGAGATCTATTTTTGTAATGTGTACAGATTATTGTTTAAATAATATTGCTAAAGGCAGATGAAGAGTGAGATTATTTTTCCTGTGTGAGATTAAAAATATCTGAAATATCAGCTTGCAAACGAAGAGGAATTTCAACCCTCAAAAAAATGCGATTCAGTAAAATTTGAGGTCGTTCAGACGAGTCGTGTTTCAGATAATTATCATAGAAAAAATCAGAACACAAAAAGCATTTGGGATGGTCTTATTTTTCCCTTTCGAGTCGGCTGAAAAAATATATTTAAAAAATAGCAGTGGCCAGTGGGCGGAGTCAGTACCGTTTCAGCAGGAAGTGAGTAATGTTCTGCGGTGACATCTATGTTAACTACGTTTAATATTTTATTTTTAATTTGGGGGGAGCTAAGGGAATATTAAATTTTCAGGATGAAGGTTTGTGCGGGTGAAAAACGTACGGCTGCCATACGTGGTCCGAATAATTAATACTAGCATTTTGCTTCATTTGCTACAGGCCTTAATTACAACCAAGATCGCATATTGTTGCCCTCGGTGGCATATTTCACCCACATTCCTTTCACTTATATTTATTACAGACAAAAATTTCCCTAGTTAAATCTGCTAGAGAAAAAATACGCAGATATAGATGTATCTCTATGCATTCTTAATACCCATGAATAAAAATGAGAGAACTTATTACACAGAGACTAGTTACTTTTTGCTTATGTCAAAGTCATTTTTGAAAATATGTATAATTTAGGTATAAACTTCTTAACTATTACTAGTTACACAGGTCACTGATTTAATTGTCGGCTTAGTATTCAACTTATAATCCAGGATAACAGAGTAAACCTGGATCAAAACTATCAATCGGGTTTATATAAAAATTATTCTCGATCAGTCGCAATACCGATCAAATATATATTTTTTTATTTTAGTAGGATTTGAACCCATAACCACAGTATTTGTAACCACACATATTATCTCCTGAGCTATTATTTTGTTTATTTTGTTGTGAATTTCCATATAAACCTTGTGATATAGAAAGGTTGTGTAATTCAGATTGTAGTCCCATTTACAACCGTTATATATATAACTAAATGATGTAAGAATCAAATTCATTTACTTTTGTGTATAAATTTGGAAAAATATGGGTAGCTTATTCACATTTATAAAAAATGCTACGTTTATCGTAATTTGAATTTTTATTTAAATGAATCCTACTTTGGAGTCAATAATGTGAATCATTATGCCATCAAGAGATTTCCTTCTTCAAATACTGTTGACTTCTAATAAAATCAGATCAAATTTTTTATATTTATTCTTAATACAAACAATGTAAATATGTAATGTCCGCAATGCTAAAATGAATATTTTATCACAAACGGCAACATCACAGCAAAATAAAAAGGATCCGAATAGGTACAGTACTTTCCACTTTATAACGTTTTAATTACGTTAAAGCCTTCTGTTTTTTGTTGGAACGGTCATTATAACTGTGTTTTTTTTAGCTGTTTTGTAGATGAGCCACTTAAAGTTAATTGAAAGTATCTGTTTTAAAATATTCAGACACAGTTAAAAGGCTAAATTAGACAAATTGCCTCGTCCAACTTGACAGAGTCGTTTCTCTTCTTCTTTTTTTTAACTACCACTCGCCGACAAAAACTTCGACCGGAATTAGAAGGAGAAAAATTATAAACTTGTCTCTAGGAATAATTCGATTAAAATAAGGCTTTCGTTGCTTTTGAGCCGTTTGTGTCCTTTTAGTCGCATGTCTGCGCGTGAAATCGCC